>APFE030722432.1:242490-347060 GCA_000404065.3 Pinus taeda | reverse complement strand
AAAATAATATTTTTTTTTTAAGTGAATAAATCGACGGATGAGATCAAGAGATGTCTTGGTCCTCATCAACGGTCGAGATCGCTTCAACATGGATCACTCGAACTAGCCGTTGGGATCATTTCCTTTATATAGGGTTTTAGGGGGTCATTTCAGATCATGGGATCTGTGAGTCTAAGACTGAAGAAGCTCTCTTGTGAATCTGTTTCTGGTTAATAAAAGAAGACTTTGGGGTCCATATCTTGCTGGTGTTACTCTCTTGAAATGTTGTGAGATTGTTTAATTTTCTGCATATGTTATTTTCAGCCGTTAATAATAGCTTTTTTGTAGAGTATTGTGGGCACAGGTATCTTGTTTCACTTGCTAGGGTTTGGGTGCTGTTAGGGTTTCTGAAGTAATGGCAGGTATCTCCATTACTTCCTGAGATCTAGCAGCATTTTTGCCCTCTTTACTGATGGTTGTTTTGAGCTGTGCAGAAAACATTTTCTGAAGGAATTTTGTGGGCGTTCGGGGAAGCTCTCGGCTGAACCAGCCAACTCCCACAAGCATTTTTGCTGAGCCCAATTGGATTTGATCCTGGGTCTATCATTCAATTTATTTTTAATTTGCATGAGAGATTTTTCCTGAAGTTCTTCACAGTGAAAATCTGAAAATCTTTATTTCTTTAAAATATTTATGTGCTTCTGGGAGAGATGAGAGCTCTGCAACGCACTCACAGCAGTAAAAAGAGCGAAACCCTAGGCGCCGCCGCACGGACCTTCTGCGCTTGCCATAGCAGGTTTGGTCACTGACCATCCTATGGCAGATGCTGCAGGAGGGGAGCGCTCTGCCTCCCCTCCATTGGAGACGCCCAACACCAATAACAAGACAAACCTGACAAAGAATCTGCAACATGCAAAGGCAGACCTAGAATCAGCAAAAGACAACACACGAATGCTACAAGAACAGCAGGACCCAGAACAAAGTACTGAAGAAGACGCAGGCGACAGTAGATCCAATGTATCGAAAGCAGCTCAACCCAAGGTCACCTCTGCAACCTGCATTCCAAAAGCTGCAGAATCGATCAAGATCGAGCTACCAAGCCACCTCATCAATGAAGAAATCCAATTCATGCAGGACCATGCACTGATTGGAAAGTTTCTGGGATTCTGGCCCACAGAAAGAGCCCTGAACGGTTGGATAGCTTCAAAATGGAAGCCCAAAGGACAGGTGACTCTACAACTGGGTCCAAAAGGCTTCTTTACAGCCATTTTCAACTGCATAGAAGACAAAACCAGAATATTCGACGGAGGACCGTACTTCTTCAACTCTTCGGGCCTGTATCTAACGGAATGGAAACCACGATTCAGTCCTGACAAAGAGGATTTCAGCTGGGCCCCTGTTTGGATCCGCATGTACTCCCTACCCGTAGAGTACTGGAGAGAAGAAACATTGGAATGGATAGGCAACAAGCTGGGGACCTTCATCAAGGTTGCAACTGAAACCAAGACGCGCAAATTTACCTCATATGCCAGAATCTGCGTTCAAATGCACCTCACCAAGACCCTAGCAGCTACGGTAAGTCTCTTTCACGATGACTATGAATGGAAGCAGCCTATAGATTATGAGCATATACCTTTTCGCTGTAGGAAATGTCATAAACATGGCCATCTCTTCAGGGACTGTCCATTAAATGTGCAGCCCAAGCCCTCTCCCAATGAAACCACCACTGACCCTGAAGGCTTTACAAAAATTCTCAATCGCCGTCGACATGCAAGGAAACACCAAGCTAATCCGCCTCCGCCCCAATCTTCTAAGGCACACCCCAATAACCGCTTCACTGCCTTAGATTCTCTCGACCCACAATCAAGCCCCAATGTTGTCAACCCTGACTCTCTGCATCCATCTCCGCCCTCTCACAAGCATGTCAATACCCCTTCGTCCTCTGCTCTGGCCCCCTCCACAACTATTGATCCTCCCTCTGATAAAAAAGCTGCCTCTGCTTCAGACCTGGAAATCCAATACTCCTCCAAAGGAAAATCCTTGCTAAATGAATCCACACAAGCTACAGACATGGATCTTGATGCTGCCTTAGCCCTAAGCCTCCATGAAGAAGCTTTGGAAGACACCATTTTAGACATCTCTGCCCCTGACAACATGGAGGAAGATCGCGAAGATGTAGATCTAGAAGAGTTCAATATCTCCAAACTTGACATCTCCAAATTGGAAACAGCGTGCCAGCAAAAAGATTACACCTTAATCCCTCCTTGGCAGATAGACAAAATTGAAGGAGTCCTAACAAGGGTTCAACATCACAAAAGCCTGGGCATCCAAGGAGGAAGTCAATGGGATGGACGGAAAATCCTTAAAGAAACAAAGAAACGCGGCAGAAAAACAGATCTACAGAGAACAATAGCAGTGGGGGAAATACTAATGAACTCACGGCAATTCCCCAAGTTGACCAGGTTCTTCAAACCCAAAGCGCCATCTCCATGAAGCTAATCTCATGGAATGTAAGAGGACTCAATGGTCCCTCGAAACACAGAATGATAAAAAATTTAATTATGCAAGAAAAACCAGCAATCGTCTTTCTTCAAGAAACAAAATGCAGCAGCACCACAATAGATAGATTCAGCAATAAAGCCTGGGCGGGCAGTAGTTCAATCTCAGTAGATGCAGCAGGGGCTTCAGGCGGTCTCTCCATTCTCTGGAACCCACAGATCGTCTCTCTGGATAATTTCCATGCCACGCAGCACCTCATACAGGCAACTTTCCACCTCATTGGCACCCAAATCCATGGGCATCTCACCAATGTGTATTTCCCGCAATCAATTCAGCAAAAATTGGACCTCTTGGAAACAATCTCCCTTCTCAATGAACAAAGACGATATCCTTTATGGATAGGAGGAGGAGATTTCAACATTATAAAATCCATGGAAGAGAAGCAAGGGGGGCGCACCAGGCTCGACAGTGATAGCCACGGCTTCAAACAATTCATACACAACAACCGATTAATGGATGTGTATACCTCCAATGGTATACACACATGGTCGAACAAGCGCAAAGGAATACACTATATCGCCTCTCGATTAGACCGGTTTTTAATCTCTGATAATGCCATCCATCTCGGAGGCGACTTCAGTGCAGCCATCATACCTCAGGGAGGCTCGGATCATTGGCCTGTTCTTCTGCACTGGTCCCGCCCAAGCAACTGCAGCAACAGACCCTTCCGTTTTGAGGCCTTCTGGCTCTTAGACACCCGATTCAAAGAAGTGGTCAATCAAGCCTTGAAATCTTTTAACCCACCGGCAGGAGCCAAAATGTACCAGTTCCAGCAAAAACTGAAACATCTGAAGCAAACGCTCAAAATCTGGAACCGAACTCATTTTGGTAATATACAGGAGAGCAAACAAAAATTGGAACAACAAATGAAAGCCTTGCAACAAACTTTCATATTGGAAGGCCGCACAGAAGAGCAAAGCCAACAGGAGCAGATCCTCTGGAATCAAATTGAAGAACGTCAAAAACAAGAGGAAATTCTATGGCGACAAAAGTCTAGAATAAGCTGGCTTAGAGAAGGCGAGAAAAATACAAAATTCTTCCACAGATCCACCATCCAAAGGCGCATGCACAACAAAATTATCTTTGTTGAAAACCAGCAAGGTGAAAGAGTAGAGGATCATGAAGGTATGGAGAAAGAATTCACTGGATACTTCAAGGACATCCTACAGGAACCCAACGGTAATAGGGATGAGGCAATCAAGGAAATCACCCAGCACGTCCCGAAAATCATCAACGATGATCATAATGCTCAGTTGCTTCAGCCAGTCACAACAAAGGAAGTAGAAGAGGCAATGGCTCAGCTCAAAGACGGTAAAGCACCAGGGCCAGATGGATTCACAGCCAATTTCTTCCACGAATTTTGGGATCTAATCAAAACTGAAGTATGGGAGCTGGTGGAAGAATCCCGTAGCATGCATTGGGTCCTCCCATCCTTAAACTCAACCTTCATAGCATTGGTACCCAAAGAAGCGACATCAACCAAACCTGAAAAGTACAGGCCAATAGCGCTCTGTAATGTTATTTACAAACTCATCTCAAAAGTTATCTCCAACCGCCTCAAACCGCTTTTACCTCTACTCATCTCTCCAGAACAGACAGGGTATGTTGAAGGCAGACAAATCATGGACGGCATAATTCTCTCAAATGAAGTCATCCATTCTTTAAAGATACTCAAAAAACCAGGTATGCTTCTCAAACTCGATCTCTCCAAAGCTTTTGACAAGTTAAGTTGGAATTACATTCAAAAAATGCTACTCGCATTTGGCTTCAATGCAACCTGGACAAGATGGATCATGAGCCTCATTACTTCCCCCTGTTTTTCTATCCTTTTGAATGGCTCTCCCTCACCTCCTTTCTATCCCTCTCGGGGAATCAGACAAGGGGATCCCTTGTCTCCCTTCCTCTTTGTCCTCATGGCTGAAGGCCTCAGCAGGCTGCTTAAATCAGCGGTTTCCTCTCAGCTCCTCAAAGGCATATCCTTGCATGGCCGTGCTCCTCAAACGCATCAGCAATTTGTTGATGATACTATGCTTTTTGGTCATCCTTCAGTTAAAGAAGCCACTGCTTTCAACTCTCTTCTGGCCCTTTTTTCTGAAGCCTCTGGTACCTCCATCAACGCTGCAAAATCCCAGCTCTTTTTTTTCAATACCCCCCCCCCTACTCAACGAACCATCGCCCGAATTTTGGGATTTACAATCTCCCACTTGCCCTCCAAATACCTGGGCGCCCCCCTTTCTGATTCAGCAATCAAGCAAGTATCATGGAGAACACTGTTGGACAAATTGGATTCAAAGCTTTCTTCATGGACCTTCAGAGCACTAAATCTGGCAGGTAGGCTCGTTCTCATCAAATCAGTCTTACAAGCTATGCCGCTTTATCTCTTCTCCATTTTAGCAGCTCCAAAAGGTGTTCTTAAGGCGATTCGCAATCTCCAAAGAAATTTTCTCTGGGGATCTACTAGTCAGAACAGGAAATGGGCCCTCGTCAAATGCACTGAGGTTTGCAAAACCAAATCAGAGGGAGGGCTCGGTCTTCGGGATCCGCTGCATAGCAACAACACAATGGGAGCTAAAATCTGGTGGAACTGGGTCACCAAGCCCAACATCCCCTGGACCCAACTTTGGCAAGCCAAATACGCCAGAGGCAGTCAGTGGAGTGATCTAATCCGGATCAATCCCACTTCACAGGGATCACTTATCTGGAACAATGCAAAACAGCAAAGCAGTTTCATTCAAGAACATAGTTTCTGGGAGATTCATTCAGGACAAACTGCCAGATTCTGGGACGACTCATGGTAGCAACTCCCTAAATTGGCAGATTTATTCCACAGACCTCTTTGGCAGATCCAAATGAATCAAGGAAGCATCCCATTGGTTCATCAATTCTGGCAGCCCTCTCCAACCCATGATTATCAAACTTGGAAACCAGCACGACTCTGGCAAATAGACTGGCAGGGAGAAGCATATATAGATATTGAACAGGAACTCAACCAAAGGAAAATTCGCATCTCCCAACAACAGGACAAGCTCCGATGGGGCTACACGACCAAAGGCACCTTCACAACGAAAGAAGCTCATCATCTGCGCTACTCCAATGATCAAGCGGACAAGGATCAACTCTGGGAAAAAGTCTGGCAAGCAGAGTTATGGCCCAAAATCTCCACCTTTCTTTGGTTACTTAGCAAAAAGCGCATTCTCACCTGGGACAATCTCATCAAAAGAGGTTTTACAGGGCCGTCCAGATGCCCAAACTGCAATAACAACTGTGAAACTATCTACCATCTTCTAGAAGAATGCACATTAGCAAAGCAAATCTGGCAGAAAGTCGAACACTGTAACGAGAAGGCATACCCCAGAATGGCGGATATAACAGCAAACATAAGAACCTGGGCAAAAAACCCGTTTAAAAGCAGGGTCCTCAATTCCTTATGGAACATCATACCTGGCTTTCTATACTGGTCCCTCTGGAAGGAACGCAATCACAGAATCTTCAACAGCAAAGCCAGATCTATAGACGACCTCTGGATCAGTCTCAGAAAAAACATTCAAGAAACTTTAGCCATTAGAGCTTGGAAAGATGAGGACTGGCCAGAAAGCCATCAGGAACAACTCATATTGAAGAACTGGAATCTGGAATTCAAGTCACCAATCACGGCCAAAATCACACCTCCCAACAGATCTACATCTCCCTCCTCTTGGTCCCCTCCTGCACCCCACTCCTTCAAGTTGAACTTCGATGGAGCGGCCAAAGGAAACCCCGGTCCGGCAGGATACGGAGGAATTATTCGCAATCACAAGGGAGAATCACTGCAAGTATATTATGGCACTATGGGCTCAGACACCCACAACGCGGCGGAGCTGGAGGGTCTTTGGCAAGGAATAAGCCTAGCCGACCAGAACCACCTTTATCCTCTGGAAGTAGAAGGCGATTCTCTGATTTTAATAGCAATGGCTAATCGAATACAAGCAGGAGCTAAAGCGGTCAAGGTTGCCAAAAGCTGGCGATTGCTAAGCCGTTTGGAAGATCTGGAGGAAAAGCTTCATACAGCCCTCAATATCTCCTTCCATCATGTTAGGAGAACCGCCAATAAGGTTGCAGATCGATTAGCAAATCAAGGGGTGTCACAGTCGACACCATCCTTCTCAGGTTCCCTAAACACAGTTGACAATGCTCAACTCAAACAAGACTGCATCGCTTTGGTGCAAAAAGATCTACCCTCCCCGGATGCGGGTGATAGGATGGAATAAATGGCAGCTGTGGTGCTGCGTGGCAAGTCTCATGGGCAGATGTCAGCCCGGACAAGCCACCACACACCAACAAGCCCGAACCATAAATGCGCAGGGTTCATCCGTTCAGGAGTTAGTCCGTTCGGCCTCAAGTGAAGTTATGGAGATACAGACATTCCTGGGGAAGGTAGCCAGGACTCAGACGCCATTAAATGCTCCTCCAGGTCAGACAATCATGGCGATCCATAAGAGGGTGGTTCTCCCGCACTATGCGCAGAGACATGAGCAGGGTTTGAGAGATCCAGAGCATACTCTGGCCGCGTGGAGACTTTCAGCAGAGGTGCAGGTGAGGGTTTTAGGCATGTCTGGAGATCGCAGAGGGCCGAGGGGCAGGGGAGGTTCACGGGGTCGCCCTCCAACACAGAGGAGAGCCACTCCACCTGCTTCCTCAGAGGATGACCCTTGGGTTCATGGCAGCCACCTGCAACGATCCATTAGTCGGCAAATCAGCCAGGATCCCTGGGATTGTGGGCATTCGGAGCACCCTGCGATTAAATATCGCATACCTTGCACACTTGAGAACAATACGTTGATTGTCTCAGTCACCGTGGAGCACTGCAGTGATGCTTGTCGACCACGGGATGGTCTGACGGTGCCAAAGGTGGACATGAAGGTGCCCAAGGTGGATTTTCGGCACCCTCCTCAGACAAAGGAAGCCAGTACCTCGACGATGCAGCCTGCCAAGACGCCGGAAGGAGGAATTCAACCAGCTACGGAGGAAGACAACAAAGAACCTCGGCCAGTGACGGAGGACGAGCCATATGAGACGGACGAAGAACAATGACGCAGCCCTTTCGGTTCTCTGTTCATCCCTTCTTTTTCCAAGTGTCGGCATATCTGCTGTCTAGGTGTCTGTATCACGGTGTCAATATGTCAATGTGTCTGTATCATTGTGTCAATGTGTCAATGTGTCTGTTACGCCACTGTGTCAATTAGTATGTAATGCCACTGTGTCCACCGTGTTGGCTGAAATGCCACTGTGTCCACTGTGTCGGTTTAAAGTCGTCTCGGCAAGCTGGTTAGAATTGGACATTTTCATAGATATTCCTGAGAATTCTCCACGGAGATTCAAGGCCTCGGCCTGGTGTAATTTTGAATGTAATGCTTCAGTTTTTGTAATATAATTAGAATAGTTTTACGCAGAAACAAACAAACAAAAAAAATCTATATATATATATATATATTTATGTGCTTATTGCCTAATCTGGCTGCTGAGGGGCCAAAAAATTTTGTAAATCATTTAACTGTTCTAGGGTTTCAAAAAAAAAAAATTATGATCTAGTTTTTTTAATTTTTGTTTCATGCACAGATTTTATTAGGGATTTCCTTTCTTCTGCAGGTTATAGGTGCCGAGAAATTTCTGGGGTTTCATCAATCAAGTCTGAGCAGTATCATCTCCATACGCCCCAAACCTCCGTCCACCTACACGTGGATCTGCAAAAAACAAAGTGGTTTGGGTTTCTAAAAAATCTCAGCGTGGGAATTCAGCTGCTATCGACCAAATCACGTTGTTTTTCTCCATAAGCCTACAACAAATCACATTTTATTTATACACGGGCCAGATCATTTTCGTTTTTCTGCAAATCCGCCTGTTTTCACTGCCGCCGTCGCTGCCTTTCATACCCACACTGCCTCAAAACGCAATAACTTCCATCCCACCTCATTCCAATCACTGTTTTAAAGCTGCCTTCAAGCCTATCGGCAGCCTCCATCGTTGTTCAAGCCCCGTGCGTAGTCTTCCTGTCTTTATTCGGAGCAAGCATTCGATTTGGGTGAGCGTGGGCCTGCGTCCAGTTGCTGGAGACTGCCATTTTTTTTGGTTTAAACCTGTGTGCTGCGTGGATTGGTTTCAGCACAGCCGTCGACCAAATAAAACGAAGCCCATCCGCTGCTGCTGCCATCGACCTCGGATTGATGGGTTTATCCCTGCACAGTTAAACGTTGAAGCCATATGCGTAAAATTTAAATCCATCTTGGTAAGGTATCATCCAGCCAACGCCCGCCATCAGACCCTCGCCTGCAAACAAATTTCGTGGAGCTGTAATGCGGAGGTAATGTTTAATACGGCTTCAGATTGGTTACAATGCATTAGGTTTATCGTTTTTTTTTTTTTTTTTTTAGATTTCAAATGTATGCATATGCGTAGTTTCAGTTTGGCGTTTAGTTAGTTTTATTTTATTTTCTATAGTTTGGTCATAGTTTAAATTTTATTAGTTTTTAATCTATTTCAATATAAATGCATGCGTTGATTTTTAATAGTTTAGATTTAGTTTTTTAAAAAAAAAAGGGAAAATATAAAAAATCATTTTTTCATTTTGTTTATTTAGTTTTGTTTTAGTTTAGTTTGATTATATTTTTTTAGATTTTAGGGTTAGGGTTTTAGTTTAGGTTTAAATTTAGATTTTAATTTTGTTAAAACAGAGTTAGATTAGATTTTTGATTAGTTAATTTTTGTTTTAAAAAAAAAATCAAAATAAAATAAAAATAAAAAATAAATATAAAATAATATTAAATATTATATATATATATATATATAAGTCCATTTAATTTGTTTTGATTTAGATTAGTTTAGATTTAAAATAGTTTTTTTTGTTTTATTTTGTTTTAAAATAATTAAAAAAAATCATAAAAAATTTCTTTTTTTTATCCTTAGTCTTTTTTAAAAATTTTCTTTAGGTTTAGATTTTTTCACTTTAAATTTTTTGTCGAGAAAACCTATAAAAAAAAATTCATCGTGGAAAATTATTTTTGTTGGATTCAGTTGTTTTCAATCGTTATCTTTCATGCTGAGATCTAAAAATTTTCAAGTCGAGACACGAAATTGATATTTGGTTAATAATTTACGATTCTCGTGGTGGTTTTAAGCATTTATCTTTTCGAAGTTTTCAGTTGTTGGGTATCGTTTTGGTCATGTGATTTAGCTGATGACAAATGATTGCTGTTCACATTTCATGTTTCTATAATCATCTAACAAGTAATCGATTTAATAACAATCTCTTAAGGCACTGGTCTGCTAAAATCAAATTCATCTAGTGCTTATCTTATCGTGTCTCGTGTCTCCCAACCAACTGGTTTGCAGTTGGTCGTCCTTCTCTCTTCAAGGTCTACCCCCCTTAGCCGTGGGAGACAGGCTTAAACGGAGGGATCGGGGATCAGAGTGACAGCCCCCGGTCTGAGCGTTGTCGTGTCAATCTGTGCGACAACACCACCCACATCAAACATTACAACTTTGGGGACTCTTATGCACATGGAGCCATTCACCCATGATGCATACAGAGAGGCATATTTAGAAGATGAGGATTCAAGGAGGTGTCTCAGCAGTTGCAGAGTCAGAGTCATGTGCACGATGGCGACAACACCGTTGACTATCATCTCTAGGATGCATTACTCTACAGGCTGGATAAGCTATGTGCTCCTAAAGGTGAGTGTTTGCAGCTGATTAGAGAGGCTCAAACCTCCAAGGTTGCAGGGCACTTTAGTGTAAGGAAGATCGTGGCTAACTTGCAGAGCTATGTGTATTGGCCCAAGATGCAAGAACAGGTAGCTAGGTTCATAAGAGGATGCATGCTTTGTTGTACCAGCAAGCCTAGCAATAGGAAACAAGGTCTGTATCATCCCTTACCAGTACCTACTCGTCCTTTGGAAAGCATTTCCATGGACTTTGTGGGAGGTTTACCAACAACCAGGAAGGGACATGACTACCTGTTCATGGTAGTTCACAGGTTCAGCAAGATGTGTGTTCTGATGCCCTGTAAAAAGACCATCAACGGACAAGAAGCAACAAACTTGTTTTTTGGACATGTTTGGGTACACTTTGGGATACCAAGGAGCATCATTTCAGACAAGGATACAAGATTTCTCAGTGCATTTTGGACTACATTGTGGGGAAAGATCAACACAAAGTTGAAGAGATCTACAACATTCCATCCACAAACAGATGGGCAGATAGAAGTAGTCAATAGGAATTTGGTGCAACTTCCGAGAGGTTGCAACCAGAAGAATCCGAAGACCTGGGATGAAAATCTGGTATATATACATGATCCAAATGGATTCTAGAAAACCCTCTACGTCTTCTAAAAATCAAAAATATCGCATGAGAAAAACTTTTAGAAAAGTTGGATAACGCTATCGGGAGGCAAAAACATAAAGAAAAACAGTGAAATGAAGCCTATTGGAGGTCAATGGAGCAATGCACAGGAGCCGTCGGATCTGGCCGATCAACGGTCTAGATCCAATCGGTACATCGCAATCGGCGGTGGCAAGCAGAGGCTATCGGCGGAGACCACATGGTACATGCGACAACGATCAGTGGGGTCAACGAGGACTGTCGATCAAGCGTGCAGATCAACGGCCCAAGTTGAATCGCAATATCGCAATTAACAAATACAAGGAGCATGGCTGTTACATATATGCGATGCGATGGCCAGACCCGAAAAAGCTATAGGAGATGTTTGATATGTTTTGAGATCCGTAAAAAGGTGTTTTACTATGTATTTTGCATATTTCGTTTAATCAACGAAATACGAAGGGAAGCGTCGATGCGATGAAACCGGACCCGACAAGATCTATGAATGCGATATTATATTATTTCATGTCCGATATGAGCAGGATTTTCATGTTTTGATGTATTTTTAAATATAAAAGGAAACCAAGAAACAAGCGGGATTTCGGGAGAACCAAAGGCGGTAAGAGGTTTTGGCTGGACTCCGCCCGAGCCCATACATTGGCTGCCACGTGTCCAAGCCCTGGAGAGAGAAAACCACTCTTTTCGGGCGGTTAACTCCTGTATGCATGGGCCGCCCGAAATGAACCACAGTCGTTGGATCTAGATCTTCCAGATCAATGGTGGAGATGCAATAAGCGACATAAAGGCGAACCCGATAGGATTTATAAGGGGAATTTATAGTATTTCAAATCCAATAAATGGCAGTTTGGCGAATTTCCTATGTTTTTAGCGTATTTCTCTGTGAACACAGAGAATGCTATATATGGGGATTTCAAATGCCTGATGACCCATTCCGCTACAGAATAGGTGGCCACCATCCCTGAAAGTGTTTAGCAATGATTGTTAACACTCAGAGGGGGATCTGAGCAGACAAAGGCCAGGAAGCCAGAGAGCCCGAGAAGGAGAAACGAACAGACAGTACCGATTGGCTTTAAAGCCACAGACTGACAAAGACAGAGGCAACCAGTGCTGAGACAAAGAGAAAACAGAGACAGAGAGTCAGTGTACTCAGAAAGACTTAGGGGATCCAAGTAAAGCCTTGTTCTTTTGTATCTGTTGTGTGAGACTTGTAAAGCCCTGAAATTTTTAACAAAATATAACTATCTCAAATATAAGAATTTATCAATTTGTAGTTGAGTACATACCTGATGTTAAGTACCTACCTGGCAGAAGATGCTTCTGATTTGCTCCAATTCCCACTCCCGTTACCAAAAGACCAAAAACCTCCCAGCCAAGCTAGGTACAGACTCAGTACCCAGCCCCAAAATACTTCAAATTCGAAGTATTTTGGCCCCCGTGCCCAAAAGTCTCAAGAACAATTGCTAAATCTCCATTAATCTCTATATCTTCCTCTTATTACTACCTCCTCTGCCTCCCTCTGTTTTCCCTTCCAGAATTTTTTTTCCCTTTTCTATAATACCCTTCCTCCTTTTATGTCCTCCCCCAAACTCCTCCACCGCTTCCCTTTTCTTTATCATTTTAATTTGATAAGTTCATAAGTTGAAGAGTCGGTCACTGCCTTCTCCATTTCCAATTTGCTAACCATGCAATCTTATTTATATAATATCTCCTTTATCATAATGTTAGGTTTCACTTTTATTTAAATCGAATTATTTTCATAGTATTTTGGTTTTATATATATTATTCTCTTTATTACATTCACCATTTAATATATATAAATTTATACTTTCCTTTAACTTTATATAGTAGAATTATATATATGTATTATGTTGGTGGTACGTATATCATATACCCTACTATTCTTGTAAGTTAGTTATTCATTTCAATAGTTAATTCGTTACCTAAATACAGACATTTTTTAATATTAACTAATATATATACTAGTGCAGTGCAGGCGATCCATGCATAATACATATGTAGCTATCATATGCATGTCTCGTGCGCATGCTAATATCTCTATGTCTCTTTTAAGATGTGTCCTTACATATATGGAGATTGAGCAGTTGTTCTTGAGATTTTTGGGCACGGGGACCAAAATACTTCGAATTTGAAGTATTTTGGGGCTGGGTACTAAGATTGTACCTAGCTTGGCTAGGAGGTTTTTGGTCTTTTGGTAATGGTAGTGGGAACTGGAGCAAATCAAAAGCATCTTCCACCAAGTAGGTACTTAACATCAGGTATGTACTCAAATGCAAATTGATAAATTCTTATATTTGGGATAGTTATATTTTGTTAAAAATTTCAGGGCTTTACAAAACTCAAATTGAGCTCACTTTTGTAAAAACTCTGCTTTTGAAGACATAATAGAGAGGTCACCACTGAAGGCTAGACCAGGAGACATAGCCCAGGAGTGTTGGGTGAACTCCTTATTAAACTTGTTGTGTTTATGCGTAGCCCAGGAGTGTTGGGTGAACTCCTTATTAAACTTGTTGTGTTTATGTGTATTTATCTATTATGTTCTTTAACTGCTTCATTGTCTATGTATTTCGCAATCTTATCGATCCATTGCACAAAGTAACATAGGCAAATCCATGCACATGAGTCTGTAATACCTTAATAATTGTCTAAGATCTCATTATCAGATCAATACAACATTCTTATAACAGAGCAGTGCACACTTCTACAGGAAAGTCCTCATTTGAAACTTGTTTTGGATATTTTCCACCTTCACCTTTGGATATTGCATATGGGCAACAAGGAGGAGTGAAGGAAGACATTACAGGAGATGCTTTGAGGGCTGAAAAATGTATAGAGAAGATTAGGCAGATCCATCTACAAGTACAGGAAACACTAAAAAAGTCGCAGGTGAAGTATAAGGCCACGCATGATCAGCACAGAATAGAGAAATCATTCAAAGTGGTAGACAGAGTAGGGCTACAGTTGAACAAGGACAGGCTACAGGGGATTGGTAAGAAAATCAAGGCTCTAAGATATGGTCCATTTGAGATACTGGAAAAGGTGGATGATAATGCCTATCGACTCAATTTACCACCATATATGCGCATTTACTGAATTGTAAATGTGAAGAATTTGAAACTCTATGATCCTTCCATGCTAGATCAAGAAGAGGAACAGGTCCTACCTTCTGTGGAGGATTTGGCACCAGACGCTCAAGCAGAGTTGACAGAAGATACAGTTTTGCAGAAGATGCCCAAAACTACAAGACAAGGGCAACAAGACCTTTGACAGATTGGGTTGAAGAGACAACTTCCAAGCAAAGCTAAATGGTACACCAGAGAGAAGATGGAGGAAAAATTTCCTCACCTCATTTAGTAAAACATTTTGGGGACCAAAAGCCTCTCAAAATGGGGTGATGTGATCCGAACTGCATCATTATATTGTTTGTCATCCATTCCGATGCATTAGTGTGGAGAAAGAGGAATCAACTCACGAAACTGTTTTTACTGGTGGGACCCAGTTTGGAGCGTTTTGAGCTACGAAACCAGATTCATCCAAAACAGGCCACGTGTCCGAATCCCACAAATCCGACACGATTCGATGGGAATTCGAATCCTAAAATGGGACACCTCGTGTCCTAACAGGACACCATCGAATCTCGGTCGTGTCCCGATTTTGGGATTCGAATCCCAAAAAAGTGCGGGTTTATGAGGTTTATGAAGGAGGGTTTATGAGTGAGGGTTTATGAGGTTTGTGAGAGTTTATGCAGATATTTGAATTATGTATGTACTATGCATGCTATAATGTTACTAATTTACTTTGTAAACAGTGAAACTAACATCTAGATGAAGATCTATGTTTGAAATCAATGAATTTGTATCATTAATGAGAATTTGTGTAAGAAATATCTAATTTTTAAATATATATATATATATATAAACATATATATATATATATATATATATATATATATATATATATATATAAAAACAATAAAGTTTTATATATATATATATATATATAATATATATAAAAACTATATGTTTATATATATATATATATAATGAATCCTACGTG
This sequence comes from Pinus taeda, assembly GCA_000404065.3. NCBI lineage: Eukaryota > Viridiplantae > Streptophyta > Pinopsida > Pinales > Pinaceae > Pinus > Pinus taeda. The sequence goes on along the minus strand of APFE030722432.1, from coordinate 332,075 downwards.
TCCTATTCCAAGGGGTTAACGTGTCCGAATCCGACACTCGAATCCTCGTATCCTACAAATCTTGAGTCCCCATGTCAAGTGACTTAGGTTTTGAGGCATCAAACAACATTTTTTGGGGGTAAATCTTTGGTGCTTAAGCGTAGCACATTCTCATGCTATTCTACACACAAAAATCTTTCCAATGGCACAAAAATTGCGTCAATCGGAGTCTATATGCAAAAATTATGCCACTCAGAAGTTGACCTTCTTGTTTTCACTCCTATAGTTCAGGAGGATGCTGCATCAGTGCTGATTATTCATGGAAAAGGAACTAGTCACGTGTTTGTGATGTAAAAGACTCTAGAAGAGTCTATTTTGTAACTCTAGTTAAGAGTTGATGTAGTCAAAATTAACCACTAGTAGGCTATCGGGTTATGTTATAGACGGGCCACTAGGGGGAAGAAGCATTCCATTCTTTCGAGAGCATTTTGTTTCATAGTTGAGCAAAGATAGCCAGGAGATATAGGAGGTAGAGCACACAGAGAGGATTTGTGCACTATAGCAGCCCACAGGCCACAGACATTACTTCTTTATATCTGCAACGATATTTCCAAATAGAGAAAGTGAGTGAAGCAACCTCACCTTCTAGCTAGTTTTTCTCCCATAAGGGTTTCCCCGAGAGCATATCTTGTGTATTATGTGTGTGTGAGCTTATTTTGTCGTTCTCTACTTTTCTGCTTGATTTACTTTTACATGCATGCACTAATTACAATTAATTTTACAGATCTAGAAATTAAATGAAACTGTAATAGTGTGGAATCTCAGATTTTTTAATATAATATTATCACATCTTTGTGACGAACTGTCCAATGGAATATGCACGACAGTTTACGAATCAATTAATAATCTAATTGAGACACTTCTAGATAGAATTTCCATAAACAATTTCTATGTTTTGGAGATCTCATGAATTCTAGCCTCTCCATCAAATTTCGTGGCTACAACACATCTAATGCTACAAAAACTAATATTTCTACTTCAAAACGTTGTTGCAGATTTGGAAATAAAACCAATGTTGCACATAATGCATCTTTTAATTCTTTCAATGCTTTATCATGTTTTGGTCCCCAATTGAGAGTTTTGGTGCCACTAGTGAGTTGGTGGAGGTTCAAGAGGACAAGTAATGAGATAAAATAGATGCAGGAACTTGAAATAGAAGTTCATGCCCCCCAACGAACTGATTATAGTGGGGTGTCTTAATGTCTACATGATCCAAATAAAACTACAATTACATGAATATTTTGCACTATGTAGTACTACTTATGAATATATATGAACTTTTAAATACTTATCACAATAGCACCTCAAATTCTTGTGAATTTAGATTAGTGGTTGAATTTAATGGAGTAATGATTTAGTTTCATTGCTTCCAAATATAGCGACTAATGCTCTCTAGTGTAACCATTTGGCTAAGGGGCAATCTAGAACAAAAGCGAAGAAGGATTTGTTTTTCATCCAACCAGACGAGACAAAATCATTGAACATTTCATAATGGAATAGAAAGATAACTACCAAGGATTTTGGCCACCAATACTATGAATCAATAAATCATTAGACTAGAAACAAGAATCCCTAATCACCAAATTGAGCTCTTATCCCTATGAAATTAGCAAATGTTACACTTGCTTGTAATTAAGAAAAACTTCAAAACTAATTTGTTGCAAACAACAGATTGTACAATAAATTGACAAGCTCTACTAAACTGAATTATTCTATATATAATTGTCTTGTTATGTATGTGTGGCCTTTCTTTGTGATTTGTTTTCATGAGATTGTATATAGATAAATACAAGATAATGTATTTTTATTACTGTGTAATGAATGACCACAAAAAGTAGCTCCCTGGGACTAAAAAGAGTAAAATATGCATAATATAAAATAGCAGTGCAGATGCAGCTTCTGGAATTAAGTTAAACATCAACAGGAAAATATAAATATACAACTATCATATAAGTATCACATGAAAACCAAAAAATTCATTTACAAAACAAAGATGACCTCTACAATATTTGAAAATGAGTCTCAGAGATTTCAATTATGAATCAACAAAATTATCACGATGTTTCTTATGACAAGTATATAGATGTTAAGCTTGAGAAGAATAAGGTTGACCTATAAAATAAATAGTCTGCATAAGTTTGTAATATATAACACTTGTAATGGGAAGTTAAAACCTTCCAAGTAGTCTATCTAAACAAAGAAGATAAATAGATGTAACCACCTCAAAATTGTGGTATTCAATCTAAAGAGGACTGCAGTAAGTCATGCTGATAGATGGCTAGGTTTTTCATCGTCAACACATTTCCTATATAAGCTTATAAAGTATCGAATGTTGTCTATGGCAATGGAATGGCCTCTATTAAATGAGAGCCCTTAATAATTTCACGAGACAAATCTCATACCATTTTAGCAATTCTCTATGATAAAACTTATATAATTAAACTGAAAATATGTACAGTGAAACAAACACTACGATTGTCACTCACTTCAATAATGCTGCAGGAAATCCAACTTTATTTGTTCCCAACGATGTCAAGAGAATGAAGTGATTAACTTTTGCTACAGTTGCTGCACGATGTCAAGAGAATGAAGTGAATAAATTATAGTTTCTGCATATGAAAAATACAATAGTTTCAACGAAAAGCAAGGAAATTCAAAATATGACAAACTTGACAAATCAGGAGTTTTGAAAAAGAAAGTGGATCAACCTAGCAAAAAACTGAATGAGTGTTTTAGCTGTAAAGATTATATATTATTCGTGTGCCCACAAAGAAAATGAATTCACTAGAAAATATCCATATTCAAGACTTTCCAATGGAAAATAAGTTTGTGAAACTTCAAAGGGAAGGATTTTATGAAAGAAATTAAGAAAACAATCCATACATATCACTAATTTTGAAAATCAAATTTGTTTTAGTTGTTGATCTAACTACATGTTACCTCCCAAACTCTCACTAGGCGGAAAAGTCCCTACCACAAGTGTGAGTACCCAAAGGAAACTTAGGAAAGCCACCATTGTCACATTAGTGGCTTAACCTCTTGTTACCCCTCATGTCAGCAGGGGTATATATAAAAACGTTTGCAGTACATATGACCACCATTGTCAGCCCAAGTTCACAAGTCAAAAGCATTGTAACAAACATATGAGGCTTTGTATTAGGCATCCTAGACCTATGTTGTGAAAATTCTATCACTGCAGCAACTGATATACTTTTCCTACTTATTTTATCATAAGTTATTCATGAAATTACTTCAACAAACATTAAAATAAATACTGTTGCAGATATCACACCGTAATACAGAATATGCACACATTGATAATGTCCCCGGAGAAACCCAATGTGGGAAAACCGGTGCAGCAAGAGAGGAATTTATTATTCAACAATTTTCTTGTACAACAGAGTGCCAAACTGGCTTACCCACAGATAGACAACCTTCCAGCACTTTTCTAAACCCAGCATAGCCCCTGCTGACCTCTTCTACAGCTTGAAACACTCTGCGTCAGCCTACTGAGGCTCTGCACAGCCTCGTTGGGCTTCTGCGTCACTCCTGTAACCTCTGCATGGATGACGCGAACCCTTCTGGCACTGCGCAGTCTCTGCTGCTTCTACATGGCTTCCTCTGGCTCTGCATTTGCCTCTTCTGTGCTGATCTCCCGTCTCTATGTTCCGAACTTGCTACCTCCTGACTGCTCTCCAAACCACTAGTTCAATTTCTCAGCAAACCCCGCTCCAGAAATTGAATTGACTGGTCTCCCTCAGTATCTTCTCCAAGTGCCCCTCAACGGTCGAGATTAAGTCCCTAATCAACAGCTAAGATTAGATCTGGCTTGATCCATGTCTTTTGGACCATTCTAACACAGATTCATATTAATACACATTAATATTTTATGTTCCTTAAGTTTAGACTTAAGGACTCCATTAAAAATATTAATTATTTTAATATCTCCTAATTTGTTTAGAATCTGTCCAAACCCTTTCTGGGTATTAGAGATCTCATGTGGCCCAACCTCTAACAAATTTCATGGCTAGAGCACATCCGATGCTACCCCAAATTAACACTCCCTCTTAGCGAGGACTGTGCTCTAGCAATACTCCTCATTGAGTATTACTTTGATCCTCCGGCATCAGTACTTGTGCTGATGCTAGGCCTTCCTGCCAAACATCCTCTGCACTGCTGCCCCCTATATTGCTGCTCATGACTCTGTCACTGCCATTGTTGCATCTGTACGACAGCTCCCTCTGCATCCGTGCTACTGTTGGTCCTTTCTCCCAACACAGCATCCACACTACAACTTGCTTTGCATCTGTGTTGTTGCTGGTCCTTTCTCCCAACACTGCATTTGCACTGCAACTCCCTCTTCATTCGTGCTGCTAACACACTACTTTTGAAAGGGGTTCTTTACCATCCCCATCTTTTCCCTACAGTAGTCAAATTTTGACTTTCCAAGAACCTTGGTAAAGATATCTACCACTTGTTCCCCTGTAGGAGTGTAGCTCAACTGTATAGCTCCTCATTGGACACAATCTCTGACAAAGTGACACCGAATATCAATATGCTTTGACCTATCATGAAATATTGGATTCTCAGAGAGTTTGATGCAACTCTGATTATCACACATGATACTGGTCGCCTCCATATTTCTTCTGAATAGGTTTACCAACAGTTTTCTAAGCCATATGGCCTCACATGAAGCTGTGCTTGCTGCCATATATTCTGCCTCAGACGAGCTCAAAGCCACGGAATTCTGTTTCCTACTACACCAGGAGGTTATTCCTGATCCAATGTTGAAACAGTACCCAAAGGTACTTTTCCGACCCAATGAACTTCTTGCTCAATCTGCATCAGTAAATCCACTCAACCTGATATCCTTCCCCTTGTTGTACAAGGGCCAATAATCAATTGTTCCTTGTAAATACCTGAGAATGTGCTTGGTTGCTGCCCAGTGAGCCCTCTTTAGTTCCACCATGAACTAACTGAGGGTGTTGACAGCGTAGCAAATATCTGGCCTGGTACTGACTAGATACATCAGGGACCCCCTATGAGTTGTTGGTATAGGGTGGGATTGAGATCCTTGTCTTATGATGCATCAATCTTCTTCTAGTTGGTGATCATTGGCGTAGCCATAGGTCTACAATCTCCCATCCCGAACCTCTCCAAAATTTCTGTAGCATACCTTCCTTACCCAAGGAAGATTTCTCCTCTCTGCTACCAAACTTCCAACCCTAGGAAGTAGTGCATTCGTCCCAGATCCTTCATATCAAACTCTGTGGCTAGATTCTTCTTGCGGTCTTCAATGAGTCTGGATGATCCTGTCAGGAAGAGATCATCCACATATAATACTAAGATAAGTGGCTCGCTCTCTATGACCAGATAGTAGAGATTTGGATCTGCGTCACTCTTGACAAACCCCATCTTCTGCAAGTAGCCATCTATTCGACCATACCACACTCTTGGTGCCTGCTTCAGCCCATACAAGGCTTTCTTCAATCTGCATACATGAGACTTCTTCTCATGAGTTTCAAAGCCCTCTAGTTGTTCAATGTATACTTCTTCTATTACCCCGTTCAGAAATGTCGTCTCGACATCCATCTGATGGATCTCCCATGCCAACTGGGCTGTAAGAGATATCACAATCCTAATAGATGTATACCTTGCTAATGGGCGAAGGTTTCCTCATAGTCAATCCCTTCCTTTTGAGCATACCCCTTAGCCACAAACCTGGACTTGTATTTTTCAATACTGTCGTCCGCAGCATATTTGATCTTGTAGATCCATCTTGAACCTACCACAGATCTGTCTTGAGGCCTTGACACCACCTCCCAGACATCGTTTACCATTATTGATCCAAAATGGATCTAAGATAGACTTCTAAGTCTAAAGTGTTCCTCACAGAGGAAAATGAAAGTCCAAGGATGCTCTTGGAAATAGTCCCATTGCATAGATCTTCTCATTCTAAATCTACTGCAATTTGAATGGGCTAAATGGACTTTGGATGATGAAGTTATCGCAAAAGAAGATTGCCTTTGTCACTTGAAAAATGAGGCAAATTCTTATGAAAATGGCCTAAAAGGCTCATTGAAGAAATCACATTGGATAAAGCCAAGGGAAGGACTTAACGCAATGCCGGACGAACCCCCGATCAGCGATCTCCGACTTATTGCATTGGAGGTAGACTGCATGTGATAACGGAACCCCGGCGGAGCCGATTGCGATATGCGATGACAAGATCGGCATCGGCATGTTCCATGGTATATGGAAAGACCCCCCAGGCTATAGATGAAGACCCAGGCAGAGCTGATTGCGATATGCGATGGTCGAATCGGCGGATCAACGTCGGCGTGTTCCATGGTATATGGAAAGAACCTCTGAGTCGTAGTGATAGCAATTGCGATGAGTGATTGCGATTGCGATCAGCTGATCGACAGATCAACGATCGGCACAGTCAAAGGGAAGACCCCCAGGGCCGTTGCGACAGCGATATTGCAATATGTCGATATAGCGATGGGGCCAATAACGATACGTCGATATCAACGATCGGCGATCAGTGATCCCCGATACAAAGGGTCGATGCACATAAGCGACATGTGATTGCAATATGTGATCAGAGGCACGGACCCGATGGGATTGTGAAAGCGATTTCATAGTAATTGAAATCCGGGTTATGCGGATTTTCAATGTATTCCTGTGTAATTGGATTTTTGGCCACTTCGCCATGCGACTTGCGATTTGTGATAGAATGGTAGACCCGATGGGTTTATAGATGCGATTGCATACATTTTGAGTTCCGACTCACGGCTAATGAACGTGTTTTCATGCGTTTGCCTGTGTATTTTCCAATATATTGCATTTTCAGGATTTCTGTACAAAAAGGCCAAAACGACCGGGTTACCTGTGCCCGCTGGTTCATTTCCATTTGGAAACAACCATCATCCCTTGTGCCACACTGCAGGCGGGCGTTTCTGTAACAAGGATGCGTTTTCAAGCACGAAGAGGCAGAGCCGAGAAAAGGAATGATTCCTCGTGATCGAAGGGACAAAGGAACGGCTTTTGAAGCCGCAGAGTCAAAGCATGCCTCACAAAAGCCAGAGAGCACGATTGAGAGGCAGCGCAGAGAGTTTTGGAGGTCGTTGGAAGGTTACCGAGAGTCGCTTGGAGGTCGAGCGAACTACAGAGGCACGCAGAGGCCGAGAGAAGCTCAGAGAGAGCCAAAGCCAGAGAGTAAGAGCCAGAGCCAGAGCTAGAGCCGAGAGCCAAAACCAAAGCCAGAGCCATTCAGAACAGCAAAAGGGTCGAAATGATCAAGCTGTTGCTAGTGTCCAGAGTGTGTTGAAGACAAAAAAAGGCATTCCAGAGACTATTGAAAGAATTCTGAGGGAGTCAGAGAGGCCAGGAGCTCAAGAAGCTCAGAGCACTGACTGAAGGAGTCAAGTCCAGAGAAGCCTAGACCTGTCTGCAGAGTGAGGACGGCCAGCGGGATAAGATGGTATTCTAAACCCACAGGTTCAGTTGTAAACCAATGGAGTTGAGCGTGGAGCTTGTAAAAGAATTTATGCCATAATCCAAGAGAGCCTAGTTGAGTTGACTAGAGCTCAAGGAAACATAGCCCAAGAGGTTTGGGTGAACTCCATATTATATTGTTGTTATGTGTGATGCTTATTTGCTGCACTGTTTCACTGTTATATGTTTTTCTATCAGTGTAAGCAAATCAACTTAAAGCACATAAACAGTTTAAAACAAACACAAGCACGCACCTATTTTCAAGCACTTTTTAATTCCGCAATTGGTTAATCATAAGGTCTTGGAAATATTTAAGCTTTGCAAGTGGGAGAGATTCTTGTAAGCTGACAAGAAGCCTTTAGTGCCCCATTTTCAGATCAAGTGGTATCAAAGCTTAAGATTGATTAACCCCACCTTCAAAGAAGGTTATATCAAAACTGGTTATACCAGAGTAGGTTGCATCATGAACTCAGATCATAATGTTGATTGATAGAGCAAAATATTGCTTGTCTGAAAGGTGTTTGGGCAGTCAACAATTGATTGTCTGATTGATTGCACGTTTGTTTGCAAACTGACTATTGTTTGAGTTTGCAGAGGTGAAAGGAAAGTTGTTGATAGCTAAGTCCAGGAGAGGACAAGAAGGAAGAAGGGTTGAAGGCATTCTTCTTATCCCAAAGGACCTCAAGGAAATCCTTGAAGCACAAGAGGTTTGTTGCAAAAGGTTGTTGAATAAGCTCTTTATTAATCTTGTTTGAAGTTCTTTTGTTCATTGGCATAGTGACAACTTCTACAAGTGAGTCCTCAAATTCTTCTTTCTTCATAAAAGTCTTTGATGAAGACATGAACCAAGACTTGTCCACCATGATGGATATGGTGAGAGAAATGTATGAGGATGGAAGGAAGAGAAGCATACTTAAAGAACAGTTGAATTCCGTGGAGGAAGAGAAGCAGTTGCTTTCCGACAAATCGCAGGAAATGGAGAGGCAACTTCATATTGCTAATATGAATCTAGAAAGGATACATGAGTTGGAGACACAGCTCTTTGTTGCCAAAGAAGCCTTAGTCAAGTATCAGCTTGAAGAAGAGGTAAATAGTTCATGTTTGTCTTCAATTTCTTCTAAGAATGCTTATATTGGTTCTTTTGAAAAACATATCAAAGGCTATGACAAGCTTATGGAGAAAGTTCCAAAGCTGCCATGAAGGCCATTGAAACAATGCCAAGAAGGAGTTTCATTTCAGGTCTTCTACCTCAAGAGTGTGAAGATTGTATTCGTGGAGAATGCAATAGCTTGAAATATCATTTGCAGGACGCAGGTGTTCATAAGCATACACTTGAACCAGAGAGTTGTGGAAACTCTGAAAGCCATGAAGAGACTGATGGTGTTCCAAAGGAAGCCACTTCTTCATTTGATTCACTTCCTCATGAAGGCAATAAAGGTGAAAGAGAAAGGTATAAATCTAGTTCTAATCATATTCCTTTTGATTATGTTCAACATGATAAATTTCCATATAAGTATGGGAAAAGAATTGCATGTTCCTTTTGTGGTTTGGATAACCATGATGTTTCTAGATGTTGGAATAGAATGGCCACATACAGGAAACTTTTGAAGGAAAGGAAGCAAGAAGCCAAAGGTCCATTGGACAAGGCAAATCATGTTGTCAAGAGGATGCACATGTGTTGCACCTACTGCCATAAGCAAGGACAAATTGCTGAAAAGTGTTGGACTTTGAATCCAACAATGCTTCCACGAAACTTGAAAAATGCGGAAAGAAAACATGGCAGGAATGGAAAGGAAGATATGTGATTCAGGATGATTCACATGTTGATGCTAATGTGCAGACAAAGGTAGCGCCTTTGAAATGGATTGGTAAGAGATGGTTAAAATTCTTATCCAATTAAAGATTGCATGTCTTTTGATTTGATGCATCTATTTGCATTTCTTTTAATGGAATGCAAGTTGCAGGATTTTACCAACAAGTTGAATGGAAAAGTTGAGTAGGAGACTCACTTTATTGCTGCAACATTATATTCAGTTCAGCTTCGAAAGTAGAGTGTGCTTAAGCGAAAGTTGAAGGATGAAATGCATGCATGAGCATGATATGCATGAACATAGGGATGTTGATGATTTCCTTGTATTTGAACATGTATGTGTAATTAACTTGAAGGGTTGATTGCTTTGTTGTAAACATGCATGTAATATTGACTTGAGAAAAGTTGATTTGGTCTCCAAGATGGAGATGATGATGAAGTGTTTCATCTTTTGAAAAGGATCCTTGAGATTTTTTCTACATGCTTGACTTGAAGGGTCATTTGTTTTAAAGGCATGTTTTGTGGGCTTGTTATCTAGTCCATCATTTGTATGCAGATGTAAGACATGGAGGTGTTCACAAGATGTGAAAAACTGTTTCTTTTGTTGAAGCAGGAGTTTATGCCATCCAGTTGTTGTCTGTAATCCTGTTGTTGTTAACAGTTGTTGTTGACAATATGTCCAATAGGTACAAATGTAAATTTTTGTGAAGCAGATGTAACTTCACATTTGTTTGAGCCACCTTGGATCAATGATCAAGGAAGAGAAGTTCAAACTACCTTCTGTAACCTTCTTAGCAGGAGTTCTGCATGAAGTTAAGAAGGAAAACAGTTCTTTCCAAGAGGACCAGCACATCTAGGAAGGAAAGTGGTCAAAGGCTTTAGTTCAGAGGCACTATACAAGGCAAGTGTATCGAGGCTGAAAGAAGAGGGTGTTGTTACTCTCATTTACTGTTCAAATCAGTATGTCAGTGTTTTGGAGACCAAAAGTTCTTTTAGTGGGAAGGTGTGATCCAAAATAGATCTAAGATAGACTTCTAAGTCTAAAGTGCTCCTCATGAAGGAAAATGAAAGTCCAAAGATGCTCTTGGAAATAGTCCCATTGCATAGATCTTCTCATTCTAAATCTACTACAATTTGAATGGGCTAAAATGGACTTTGGATAATGAAGTTATCGCAGAAAGAAGATTGTCTTTGTCCTTTGAAAAAGGGGGCAAATTCTTATGAAAATGGCCTACAAGGCTCATTGAAGAAATCGCATCGGAAAAAGTCAAGGGAAGGACTTAACACAAGGCCGGACAGACCCCCAATAAGCGATCTCCGACTTATCACATCGGAGGTAGGCTGCGTGTGATATCGGGACCCAGGGAGAGCCGATTGCGATATGCGATGATCGGATCGACAGATCGGTGTCAACGTGTTCCATGGTATATGGAAAGAACCCCCAGGCCGTAGCGATAGCGATTGCGATCGGCCGATAGGTGGATCGGCGATCGGCACAGTCAAACGAAAGACCCCCGGGCCCGTTGCGACAGCGATATTGCGATATGCCGATATAGCGATGGGGCTGATAGCGATACACCGATATCGGCGATCGGCGATCCCCGATACAAAGGGTCGATGCACATATGCGACATGCGATTGCGATATGCGATCAGAGGCACAGACCCAATGGGATTATGAAAGTGATTTCATAATATTTGAAATCCGGGTTATGCAGATTTTCAATGTATTCCTGTGTAAATGGGTTTTTGGCCATTTCGCCATGCGACTTGCGATTTGCGATAGAATAGTGGACCCGATGGGTTTATAGATGCGATTGCATGCATTTTGAGTTCCGGCTCACAGCTAAAGAACATGTTTTCATGTGTTTGCTTGTGTATTTTCTGATATATTGCATTTTTCGAATTTCTATACAGAAAAGGCCAAAATGACCGGGTTTCCTGTGCCTGCCAGTTCATTTCCATTTGGAAACAACCATCATCCCTTGTGCCACGATGCAGGCAGGCGTTTCTGTAACAAGGATGCGTTTTGAAGCGCGAAGAGGCAGAGCTGGGAAAAGGAATGATTCCTCATGATCGAAGGGACAGAGGAACGGCTATGGAAGCCTAAGAGTCAAAGCATGCCTCACAAAATCCAGAGAGCACGATTGAGAGGCGGCGCAGAGAGTTTTGGAGGTCGTTGGAAGGTTGTCGAGAGTCGCTTGGAGGTCGAGTGAACTATAGAGGCACGCAGAGGCTGAGAGAAGCTCAGAGAGAGCCAGAGCTAGAGCTAGAGAGTAAGAGCCAGAGCCAGCACCGAGAGCCAGAGCCAGAGTTAGAGTCGTTCAGAACAGCGAAAGGGTCGAAATGATCAAGCTGTTGCTGGTGTCCAGAGTGTGTTAAAGACAAAAGAAGGCATTCCAGAGACAGCTGAAAGAATTCTGAGGGAGTCAGAGAGGCCAGAAGCTCAAGAAGCTCAGAGCACTGACTGAAGGAGTCAAGTCCAGAGAAGCCTAGATCTGTCTACAGAGTGAGGACAGGCAGCGGGATAAGATGGTATTCTAAACCCATAGGTTCAGTTGTAAACCAATGGAATTGAGCGTGGAGCTTGTAAAAGAATTTATGCCATAATCCCAGAGAGCCTATTTGAGTTGACTAGAGCTCAAACAGACGTAGCCCAAGAGGTTTGGGTGAACTCCATATTATATTGTTGTTATGTGTGATGCTTATTTGCTACACTGTTTCACTGTTATATGTTTTTATATCAACTTAAGCAAATCAACTTAAAGCACATAAAAAGTTTAAAACAAACGCAAGCATACACCTATTTTCAAGCACTTTTTAATTCCACAATTGGTTAATCATAAGGTCTTGGAAATATTTAAGCTTTGCAAGTGGTAGAGGTTCTTGTAAGCTGACAAGAAGCCTTTGGTGCCCCATTTTCAGATCAGGTGGTATCAGAGCTTAAGATTGATTAACCCCACCTTCAAAGAAGGTTATATCATAACTGGTTATACCAGAGCAGGTTGCATCATGCAGTAAGTGGTATCAGATCAGAATGTTGATTGATAGAGCAAAAGATTGCTTGTCTGAAAGGTGTTTGAGCAGTCAAGGATTGATTGTCTGATTGATCGCATGCTTGTTTGCAGACTGACTATTGTTTGAGTTTGTAGAGGTGAAGGGAAAGTTGTTGATACCTAAGTCCAGGAGAGGACAAGAAGGAAGAAGGGCTGAAGGCATTCTTCTTATCCCAAAGGACCTCAAGGCAATCCTTGAAGCACAAGAGGTTTGTTGCAAAAGGTTGTTGAATAAGCTCTTTATTAATCTTGTTTGAAGTTCTTTTGTTCATTGGCATAATGACAACTTCTACAAGTGAGTCCTCAAATTCTTCTTTCTTCACAAGAGTCTTTGATGAAGACATGAACCAAGACTTGTCCACCATAATGGATATGGTGAGAGAAATGTATGAGGATGGAAGGAAGAGCAACATACTTAGAGAGCAGTTGAATTCCGTGGAGGAAGAGAAGCAGTTGCTTTCTGACAAATTGCAGAAAATGGAGAGGCAACTTCATATTGCAAATATGAACCTGGAAAGGATGCATGAGTTGGAAACATAGCTCTTTGTTGCCAAAGAAGCCTTAGTCAAGCATCAACTTGAAGAAGAGGTAAATAGTTCTTGTTTGTCTTCAATTTCTTCTAAGAATGCTTATATTGGTTCTTTTGAAAAATATACCAGAGGCATAGATTCCAAGTTAATGTCCAAGATGGGCTATCAAGGAAAAGGCTTGGGTAAACATGCACAGGGTAGAGCCAATAATGATTGAGGAAAGGCCTAAGTATTTGGGTCTTGGTTATGGACAAGCTTATGGAGAAAGTTTCACAACTGCCATGAAGGCCATTGAAACAGTGCCATGAAAGAGTTTCATTTCAGGTCTTCTACCTCAAGAGTGTGAAGATTGTATTCGTGGAGAATGCAATAGCTTGAAACATCATTTGCAGGATGCAGGTGTTCATAAGCATACACTTGAACCAGAGAGTTGTGGAAACTCTGAAAGTCTTGAAGAGACTGATGGTGTTCCAAAGGGAGCCACTTCTTTATTTGATTCACCTCCTCATGAAGGAAATAAAGGTGAAAGAGAAAGGTATAAATCTAGTTCTAATCATATTCCTTTTGATTATGTTCAGCATGATAAATTTCCATAAAAGTATGGGAAAATAATTGCATGTTCCTTTTGTGGTTTGGATAACCATGATGTTTCTAGATGTTGGAAGAGAATGGCCACATACAGGGACTTTTGAAGGAAAGGAAGCAAGAACCCAAAGGTCCATTGGACAAGGCAAACCATGCTGTCAAGAGGATGTACATGTGTTGCACCTACTGCCATAAGCAAGGACACATTGCTGAAAAGTGTTGGACTCTGAATCCAACAATATTTCCACGAAACTTGAAATGGATTGGTAAGAAATGGTTAAAATTCTTATCCAATTAAAGATTGCATGTCTTTTGATTTGATGCATCTATTTGCATTTCTTTGTTAATGGAATGCAAGTTGCAGGATTTTACCAAGAAGGTGAATGGAAAAGTTGAGTAGGAGACTCTCTTTATTGCTACAACATTATATTCAGTTCAGCTTCGAAAGTACAGTGTGCTTAAGCGAAAGTTGAAGGATGAAATGCATACATGAGCATGATATGCATGAACATAGGGATGTTGATTATTTCCTTGTATTTGAACATGTATATGTAATTAACTTTAAGGGTTGATTGCTTTGTTGTAAACATGCATGTAATATTGACTTGAGAAAAGTTGATTTGGTCTCAAGGATGGAGATGATGATGACGTGTTTCATCTTTTGAAAAGGATCCTTGAGATCTTTTCTACATGCTTGACTTGAAGGGTCATTTGTTTTAAAGGCATGTTTTGTGGGCTTGTTATCTAGTCCATCATTTGTATGCAAATGTAATACATGGAGGTGTTCACAAGATGTGAAAATCTGTTTCTTTTGTTGAAGCAGGAGTTTATGCCATCCAGTTGTTGTCTTTAATAGTTGTTGTTGACAATATGTCCAACAGGTACAAATGTAAATTTTTGTGAAGCAGATGTAACTTCACATTTGTTTGAGCCACCTTGGATCAATGATCAAGGGAGATAAGTTCAAACTACCTTTTGTAACCCTTTCAGCAGGAGTTTTGCATGAAGTGAAGGAGGAAAACAGTTCTTCCCAAGAGGACCAGCACATCCAGGAAGGAAAGTGGTCAAAGGCTTCGGTTCATAGGCACTATGCAAGGCAAGTGTATGGAAGCTGAAAGAAAAGGGTGTTGTTACTCTCATTTACTGTTCAGATCAGTATGTCAGTTTTTTGGAAACCAAAAGTTTTTTTAGTGGGAAGGTGTGATCCAAAATGGATCTAAGATAGACTTCTAAGTCTAAAGTGTTCCTCATAGAGGAAAATGGAAGTCCAAGGATACTCTTGGAAATAGTCCCATTGCATAGATCTTCTCATTCTAAATCTACTGCAATTTGAATAGACTAAAATGGACTTTGAATGATGAAGTTATCGCAGAAAGAAGATTGTCTTTGTCCTTTGAAAAAGGGGGCAAATTCTTATGAAAATGGCCTAAAAGGCTCATTGAAGAAATCGCATCGGAAAAAGCCAATGGAAGGACTTAACACAAGGTCGGACAGACCACCAATTAGCGATCTCCGACTTATCGCATCGGAGGTAGGTTGTGTGTGATATCGGGACCCAGGCAGAGTAGATTGCGATATGCGATGATCGGATCGGCATCGGCGTGTTCCATGGTATATGGAAAGGACCCCCAAGCTGTAGCGATAGCGATTGCGATGAGTGATTGCGATTGCGATCGGCGGATCGGCGATCGGCACAGTCAAAGGGAAGACTCCCGGGGCCGTTGCGACAACAATATTACGATATGCCGATATAGCGATGGGGCGGATAGCAATAAGCCGATATCGGCGATCGGTGATCCCCAATACAAAGGGTTGATGCACATACGCGACATGCAATTGCAATATGCGATCAGAGGCATGGACTCGATGGGATTATGAGAGCGATTTCATAATATTTGAAATCTGAGTTATGCGAATTTACAATGTATTCCTGTGTAAATGGGTTTTTGGCCATTTCGCCATGCGACTTGTGATTTGCGATAAAATGGTGGACCCAATGGGTTTATAGATGCAATTGCATGCATTTTGAGTTCCAGCTCACGACTAATGAACATGTTTTGATGTGTTTGCCTGTGTATTTTCTGACATATTGCATTTTCGGGATTTCTGTACAGAAAAGGCCAAAATGACTGGGTTTCCTGTGCCCGCCGGTTCATTTCCATTTGGAAACAGCCATCATCCCTTGTGCCACACTGCAGGCGGGCGTTTCTATAACAGGGATGAGTTTTGAAGCACGAAGAAGCAGAGCCGGGAAAAGGAATGATTCCTCATGATCTAAGGGGCAGAGGAACGGTTGTGGAAGCCGCGGAGTCAAAGCATGCCTCACAAAATCCAGAGAGCACGATTGAGAGGCAGTGCAGAGAGTTTTGGAGGTCGTTGGAAGGTTGCCGAGAGTCGCTTGGAGGTCGAGCGAACTACAGAGGCACGCAAAGGCTGAGAGAAGCTCAGAGAGAGCCAGAGCCAGAGCCAGAGAGTAAGAGCCAGAGCAAGAGCCAGAGTCAAGAGCCAGAGCCAGAGCCAGAGTCGAGAGCCAAACCCAGAGCCAGAGCCGTTCAGAACAGCGAAAGGGTCGAAATGATCAAGCTGTTGCTAGTGTCCAGAGTGTGCTGAAGATAGAAGAAGGCATTCCAAAGACAGTTGAAAGAATTCTAAGGGAGTCAGAGAGTCCAGAAGCTCAGAGCACTGACTGAAGGAGTCAAGTCCAAAGAAGCCTAGATCTGTCTGCAGAGTCAGGATAGGCAGCGGGATAAGATGGTATTCTAAACCCATAGGTTCAGTTGTAAACCAATGGAGTTGAGCATGGAGCTTGTAAAAGAATTTATGCCATAATCCCAGAGAGCCTACTTGAGTTGACTAGACCTCAAGGAAACATAGCCCAAGAGGTTTGGGTGAACTCCATATTATACTGTTGTTATGTGTGATGCTTATTTGCTGCACTGTTTCACGGTTATATGTTTTTCTATCAGTTTAAGCAAATCAACTTAAAGCACCTAAACAGTTTAAAACAAACACAAGCATACACCTATTTTCAAGCACTTTTTAATTCCGCAATTGGTTAATCATAAGGTCTTGGAAATATTTAAGCTTTGCAAGTGGGAGAGGTTCTTGTAAGCTGACAAGAAGCCTTTAGTGCCCCATTTTCAGATCAGGTGGTATCAGAGCTTAAGATTGATTAACCCCACCTTCAAAGAAGGTTATATCATAACTGGTTATACCAAGGCAGGTTGCATCATGCAACAAGTGGTAGCAGATCAGAATGTTGATTGATAGAGCAAAAGATTGCTTGTCTGAAAGGTGTTTGGGCAATCAACGATTGATTGTCTAATTGATTGCATGCTTGTTTGCAGACTGACTATTGTTTGAGTTTGCAAAGGTGAAGGGAAAGCTGCTGCTAGCTAAGTCTAGGAGAGGACAAGAAAGAAGAAGGGTTGAAGGCATTCTTCTTATCCCAAAGGACCTCAAGGCAATCCTTGAAGCACAAGAGGTTTGTTGCAAAAGGTTGTTGAATAAGCTCTTTATTAATCTTGTTTGAAGTTCTTTTGTTCATTGGCATAATGACAACTTCTACAAGTGAGTCCTCAAATTCTTCTTTCTTCACAAGAGTCTTTGATGAAAACGTGAACCAAGACTTGTCCACCATGATGGATATGGTGAGAGAAATGTATGAGGATGGAAGGAAGAGCAGCATACTTAGAGAACAGTTGAATTCTGTGGAGGAAGAGAAGCAGTTGCTTTCTGAAAAAATGCACGAAATGGAGAGGCAACTTCATATTGCAAATATGAACTTGGAAAAGATGCATGAGTTGGAGACACATCTCTTTGTTGCCAAAGAAGCCTTAGTCAAGTATCTACATCACCTCCATTTTGCCGGTTTGAATTTCTAGTTCCTGTCTTTCCAACCTCATCAGGATGAACACTTTCAAGTGTCTTTGTCAGCGACTTTGGGGGACCTTTCTCAGATGCTCCAGGCTGCTCCGCTGATTGAGTTGGGATTGAATCAAGGTTGAGTCTCCCAATTCTATCAATTACATCACTTAAAGCATCATCCGTTGTTGGAGTTTCATGCAGGGGAGAGTGTTCTTCAGAAGAAGATTCTACATGTTGATCTACTATAGGAATCCCCCCTTCAAGATGTGGAACCTGATTATCAAATTCTTGAAATGATTTTGCTTTTGCGAATCTATCCAAGCAATCAAGTTGCCGCTCAACAACATTGTCAGTTTTGGATGATTCAATAAAAATTACATCTCTAGATACAACAAACTTTTTATTTACTTCATCATAGAGACGGTATGCTTTGGAGGTGTTTGAATACCCCAGGAAGATACATTTACAACTTGCACCAAGTTCGTTTCTATGTACCTTTGGTATCAAGGCATAACAGGTGGAACCAAAGACCCTGAGATGCTTTACCGAAAGAACATGTCCATACCACATTTCATATGGAGTCTTGTTTCTAGTAGCATTAGATGGACATCTATTCTTTATATATGCAACACATAGAATAGCATCAACCCAAAACATTATCTTTACATTTTTTAATAAGAGCATGGATCGTACCATATTTAAGATTGTCCTATTCATTCTTTCAGCTACAACATTCTGTTGGGGATTATAAGGCACAATTGTTTGATGTTTGATCCCATGTTGGCAAAGATAGTTTTCAAATTCATTTGATGTGTATTCTTTTCCATTATCAGTGCGAATAGACCCAATATGAGATTGTGCATCATTTTCAATCCATTTATGAAAATTCTTGAATGTTAGGAAAGCATCAGATTTGTTCTTCAATAAATAAACCAACACATTCTGGTGTAGTCATCAATAAATGTCATGATATATTTATTTCCATTTGCAGAAGGAACAGCATTGGACCACAACATAGTGAGCGGATTCAGGTGCTTTACCTTTGTCTGTATCATCAATTTTATCTTTCTGTTGGTTTCTTTGCTGCTCAATTTTGTCCCATGGTAACTTGCATGTAGAGTCATCATGTGATCCATTTCTTTTGCAGCATATGCAATGCAAATCTGCCTTTTCTCCTTGAGAGTGTCTTCCCCCCCCCCCCCCCCCCCCCCCGCCTCTGAAATATCTTCCTCTTTCCTCTTTCGACCACCTCTTTTCCTCTTGAAGAATCTTTGAGTAGGATGGCTTTTCTTTATGAGGCAAGGGCACACAGCGTCCTTTAGAAGATTCAGGGGCTATCTTCTTCCAAAAGCTTTCTCTCTTTCGCAAATTTTTCACAGAGAGTCAAAGGTAAGTCTTTAAGGATTTTCCATTTGCTTGCAATGACTCAAGATAATTGGAGAACGTAGGATAAAGTGCCTTGAGAAAAGCGATAAGAGGAATATCCAAATCAATTTTAGTGGCTTGGATATCATGCATTATAGATTTTACTTTAGATGCAAGAGCAAGAGGATCACTATTTTGCAGTTCAAGTGCGAAGAGTTTAATCATGAGTTGAACAACTTCAAGTGCAGAATGTGAGTCATAGAGTTCTTTCAGCTTTTGTAAGGCTTCGAAAGCAATTGAAAATGGCTTAATATGGTGACTCACCTCTTCACTTACAGATGCTGCAATTAATGCATAGGCTTTGTTGTTCTTGTTTTCCCAAATGCCGAGCTCTTTGTCTGATGTAGGCTATTTTGGCTGTTTGTCTCCGTCTCCAATGCACACTCCTTTCCACAACTCATTGAAAATGAGGGTGTGTTTTATCATCCGGGACCACTCAAGATAGTTCTCCTTGCTAGTGAGAATTATTCCCACAATGGATATGATTGAATGCATACTGTAACAAAAACTCCTGCTGCTAAACTTTTACTCTTAATGGGAAAAAAATATAATTTTGATATGACTAGAAAGCAAACTCAACTCGAAAGCAAATGTCAATACCCAAGACTGTAAATACACAAATCTGTATAGTGCATTCAACACTTCATACCACAGTGCTTTGACCCACGACCTAGTTTTTTTTTTAACTATATTAGACACATGGCATTCAACATATTTTATATGCCAAAAACTTCAACGCATACACATTTTATATGCCAAAAACTTCAACTGTAGGACCAGCGTTACAATATCATAGGAATTGGCATTCAACACATTTTATATGCCAAAAACTTCAACTGTAGGACCAGGGTTACAATATCATAGGAATTGGCATTCAACACATTTTATATGCCAAAAAATTCAACAGATTGGCTTTCAACACATTTTATATGCCAGTGTTACAATGTAAACACAAAGGCAGCGTAAATACAATGTTACCAGCGTTACAATGTCACCAGCATAAATATAATGTAATGAGACCAGCGTTATAATACCAGCGTGAATACAATGTAATGAGACCAGCGTTATAATACCAGTGTGAATACAATGTAATGAGACCAACGTTATATAATACTTGCAATGGCTACCAACATTTCCATTCCTGGTCACACGACACTCTCTTACTTCACTTTCGAAGTACCAGTTCTTCCACCAAGCCCTCAAACTTCGAATAAAATTAACCTATTCGCAACAGCTAAATCCACCAGAGCAATTCAATGCGTTGTTTCATACAAGTTCTGCAGGATTTGCAAATACACTGAAGCCGTCCCTCTCTCAACGCAACAGCATTCCTTCACACAGGTATGGGAATGTTTTCTGAATTTAGGCAGCAAGAAAACAGTGGATAGACTGCGCAGTAGGCACGCAAAGAGGCAGTGGACAGACTATGCAGTAGATAGAGAGCACAGTAGACAATGGACAGAGAGCGCAGTAGGCAAACTCCACAGGGGCAGTGGACAGAAAGCGTAGTAGGCAGAAGTGAGTTACAACTAATTTTGGGAGCTGGCTCTGATACCATGTCAGGCTAGGCAGTAACTCCTCAAAACAAATTGATTCGTATATTATTCCTTCAGGTTGGTCTTTATTATATACATGAGGGAGACACTGTTCACTTCATCTCTCAATGACTGTTCATATTACTTATTATTTATTTACATTATATTCACCCAATCCTGATGATTAGGTGTCAACAGTGTTCACAGGCTCCAACTTAAGTGACTTCATGCACCAACCTAGCACCTCCCTGCCACCCTATAATGACTGAAATGAGACAAGAGAGGTGATACCCGTACTAGGGACAATGATCCACGATACAATATGATTTACAATGATTTTGACCGAACACCCAATCACACTATGACCTGCTTCAAGCCACAAAATCCCTACTAGAGAAGGATATGAGGGTCAATATTTATATGAATGTCTTGAGTTGAAAGGGTCCTCAACAAGTCAACGTTGGAGGGATTTTAGGAAGAAAAAAAACATTATTAATTATTTACTATTCAATGACCACAACCAATTATGACTGTCATGCCAGAACCCCATCAGGTTTTAGCCCACTAACTGGGGTTACTAACTTCAAACACGAATCTCTCTCAAACCGTGAAGAATTACATGGCGGGCCATATATCAGCAAAAACATATCAACGAGTAGAATCCATCTAGAAGATCCTTGACTTAGAATAGAGTACTTTGTCAAGTCAAAATGCCCATGCAAGATTGGGGTAGCCCCTGGTGCTGCTTGGGTTGACATCAATGACAACCACTGATCAACAATCTCCCCCTTTAGCATTGATGGCAACACAAGTACTCCCCCTGCGATCATGACACTTCTTCCTATTGCCTTCTCTCCCCCTTTGTCATCAATGGCAAAGGGTAACTCCCCCTAACAAACAGCCATCCTGCGGACTTGTACACACCTCCACTCCGCCTTTCTACTCGAGTAGAAAAGAGCAAGAGTCTAATGAAAACTTGGGGAATCCCAAGCTTTTGGCGAAGATACTCAAATGCTTCACAAGGTAATGGTTTGGTAAAGATGTCAGCAATTTGTTCCTTTATGCCAACTTATTCAAGGTTGATATTCTTTTCAGTGACCTGCACTCTAACGAAATGATATTTAATCAGAATGTGCTTCGTTTTGGAATGCATCACAGGATTCCTGGAGATATTGATGGCGCTGGTGTTATCACAAAAGATGGGAATAGGCTCATCGAATGTGACTTGAATATCTTGCAAAGTTTGCTTCATCCAAAGAACTTGAGTACAACAAGCTGTTGCCACAACATGTTTTGCTTCTGTTGTAAATAATGAGATTGAAGACTGCTTTTTACTTAACCATGAAACAAGATAACCACCTAGATATAATGTTGCTCCACTGGTACTCTTACGATTATCAACACTTCTTGCCCAATCTGCATCTGTATAAGCTTGGATTACCAGATCATTTCCTTTGGGATACCATAGACCATATTCTGTTGTGCCCTTAAGATACCGAAGAATTCTTTTGACGGAAATAATATGAGATGTTGATTTGGGGTAGCATCAGACGTCACGAAATTTGGTGGAGAGGTTGGCGCACATGAGATCTCCAATACCCAGAAAGGGTTTGGGTAGATTCTAAACAGATCAGGAAATATTAAAATAATTAAAATTTTTAATGGAGTCCCTAAGTTTAAACTTAGGGAAAATAAAATATTAATGTGTATTAATATGAATCTATGTTAGAATGGTCCAAAAGACATGGATCAAGCCAAACCTAATCTTAGCCATTGATTAGGGACTTAATCTTGGCCGTTGAGATGTCAACAAGAAAAGTATAAGAGGAGGCTTGAGGGTCACTTGGAGAATACACCAGATGTTCAATCATTCTATTCTCTAGAGCAGGATTTGCTAAGAGAGATAGAATCAGTGATCAGGAGAGCAGCTGAGGGGCATTGAGTATAGAGAAACAAAGAAGGAAGAGATTGTGTCAGGAGAGCAGCGCAGCAGCCAAGGAGGGTGATGCAGAGCCAGCAAGGGCTCATGCAGGGCGACATAGAGGCAGCCAAGTGCTGCGCAGAGCACCAGAGGGGCCAGCGCAACTGACGCAGAGGCTCCCAGAGCTGACGCAGGACCTCCTGGGGCTGACGCAAGCATAGAAAGGCTCACATAGAGCCAGCGTGAGACAGAGAGGGCCTGACGCAGTCCAGATTGGGCAGACGCTAGGGTTGTAGGAACAGTTTTGTGCTGAAGAGCTGCCGGAAGGATTTTCCGGGGTTTTAGCCAGGAGATTTCTCTCAAACTATGAGGTATAGCTGCTAAGGAAATTCTCTGTTGGGTAGGCCAGTTTCGGCACCCAAATTGTACTATGATATTGCTTAATAAGAAAACCCTCAAATAGCTGCACCGGTTTTCCCGCATTAGGTTTTTCCGAGGACATTGGTCCAAAAATAATGGTTTTTGTTCTTGTTTCTTTTAGTTGCTGATCTGTAATATGTTGAGCATGCACTAGTGTTTATTTTTAGTATTTACATTGTAAATAACTTGTTAAAGAAAAATACCAAGTAGGTAGGAATAACTCAGATAAAGTGCATGAAGGGTTTCTAAACTGAGTAAAATTAGAAACTTCAACATGGTATCAGAGCGTGATTGCAAATCACAAAAGGACTAAAAGACATCAGCCGAGCAGAGCAGTAGCAACAGAAAACAGCTGCCCCGAGGTGACAAAAGTTGTTTCTAGCAACGCAGAAGCCAAGGAAGTGTGACGTAGAGCTAGCCAGAGCCATGCAGAAGAAGCCGAGAACCGCGTAAAGCCTCAAAGAGACCAATGTTGCTGATGCAGAGGGCCAGAGGGCTGACGCAAACCCATCTAGGGTGACGCAGAGCCAACATGAGGCAAAGAGGGGCTGACGCAATTCACAAAGAGGCAGTTGCTGGAGTCTAGAAGGTTGCAGAAATATTGCAGAGTGGAGTTGGTGAGGTACTGTAGTCAGAACAGTACCTGATAGAGCAAGGCCAGAGGAGTTGTTACCGAAGGTTTCTAGCCGAGGAACCTAGATCAACAGTGCAGTTGCACAAGACGATCAGAGTAGGGGACATCTCGACAAGCGGCAAAAGGATTTCCAGAAGGGAAACCAGGACTCAGAGGGAGTCTAGAAGAGAACTTCCAAACGGGAAGTAGAGACTCAGAGGAGCCGAACAGAGAACTTCCAGGAAGGAAGTAGAGAAGCGTCATGGCACTACACGAGTTAAGAGACTAGTATAGGCTGGATGGAGCATCAAACTTCGCAGTCTGGAAGGCTAGAATCTTATAGTGCTTGACAGGAATCGTGTGAAGAACTTTGCCTTGAAGGTTATAGTTGTCCCAGTCGACCCCAATGAAAATGAAAGGTACGAAGAGGCGATGGTAAGGGCTAAGTGCATTATCCTTGACGGGGTCAAGGATCATATGGTACCACATATAGCCGAGAAGGAAACGGCAGTTGAGATGTGGGAGGCTCTCAAGAACCTGTACCAGCATACTTCTGTGCAGAGAAGAATGTTGCTCAAGAACCAGATGAAGTCGTATCAGATGAAGAAGGGTCAATCGATTGACACCTTCCTCGAAGGACTGAATGAGATCCGGGACCAATTGACTGCTACAGGAGCGACACCGGATCAGGAGCTTATGGTGAGGACAGCCCTAAATGTTGTCTCAAAAGATTGGGAAGTGTTTGTCCAGAGTATCCTGGGCAGAGGGACTCTCCTACCTTAGGACGAGATGTGGGTAGCTCTTCGCCAGGAAAAGATCAGATGGCAGTCGAAGACAGGGAGCAACAGCAAAGGGATCAAGGTCAAGCAGGAGGAGGAGGATGTGGCCTTAGCATCTGAGGGAAAGCAAGAGAAGCGGAAGAAGAAAGATCTCCCCAAGATCAAGTGCTTCCATGTGGGGAGATGGGTCATTATGCGACCCAGTGCCCAAGGAAGAAGAGTAAAGGAGAGTCTTTCGAGACTAAGGCAACACCAGCACGGGTAGAGAAGGAAGTTTTGAGTCTTGACAGACGATGATTGTGCCATGAGTGCACACCGGCCACTTGAGCGAAAGTGGGGAGACATCGAGTTTAGTCAAGCAGACTACAGGAAATGAGGGGCAGGATCCTTGAGGTACCCAGCCTCTTGGATTAGACCTTGCTACAGGAGCCCCGACGAGGAGTAGCAGGACTGGTTGAGTGGGTAGAGACGGATGCGGATGGAGCAGTAGAGAGAGCTACACTGCAAGAGCCCTGAGACAGTGCAGAGCTAGCAGGCTACGGCTGTGCGAGAGGCAAAGGAGTGTTGCACCAGTGCAGAAAGGCACAGAGAAGTGTGCAATGGTGCGAGATGCAGGGAGTTGTTGCAACAACGCAAAAGTTAGAGAGGGAGCACTTGTCAGCGGCAAAGGGAGCTTCAACATCAATGAGCGTTTCTAGCCCAACAAGGAGGTCAGTTGGGAGATTAGTTACTTACTTCTCAGTAACTAAGTTGCAGTGCAGCAGTGGGCGGCACAATGCAACTTGATGAGAAGAGGTGCAGTGCGGATGCAATGTTGGGAGAAAGGACCAGCAGTAGCATGGATGCATAGGGAGCTGTCGTACAGATGCAACAGTGGCAGTGGCAAAACCATGGGCAGCAGTACGGGAGGCAGCAGTGCAGAGGATGTTGGGCAGGAAGGCCTAGAATCAGCACAGGTATAGATGTCGGATGATCAAATTAATACTCAGTGAGGAGTACTGCTAGAGCATAGTCCTTGCTAAGAGGGAGTGTTGATTTGGGGTAGCATAGGATGTGCTCTAGCCACGAAATTTGGTGGAGAGGTTGGGGCACATGAGATCTCCAATACCCAGAAAAGGTTTGGGTAGATTCTAAACAAATCAGGAGATATTAAAATAATTAATATTTTTAATGGAGTCCCTAACTCTAAACTTAGGGAAAATAAAATACTAATGTGTATTAATATGAATCTATGTTAGAATGGTCTAAAAGACATGGATCAAGCCAGATCTAATCTTAGTCATTGATTAGGGACTTAATCTCGGTTGTTGAGTGTCAACAGGAAAAGTATAAGAGGAGGCTTGAGGGTCACTTGGAGAATACACCAGATGTTTAGTCATTCTATTATATAGAGAGGGGTTTGCTAAGAGAGATAGAATCAGTGACTGGTAGAGCGGCTGAGGGGCATTGAGTACGGAGAAACAGAGAAGGCAGAGATTGTGTCGAGAGAGCAGCACAGCAGCCAAGGAGGGTGACACAGAGCTAGCAAGGGCTCACGCAGAGGCAGCCAAGTGCTGCGCAGAGCTCCGGACGGGCCAGCACAGCTGACGCAGAGGCTCCCAAAACTGACGCGGGACCTTCTGGGGCTGACACAGGGGCAACGTGAGACAAAGAGGGGCTGACGCAGTCCAGATTGGGCAGACGTTGGGGTTGTAGGGACAGTTTTGTGCTGAAGAGCTGCCAAAAGGATTTTCTGGGGTTTCAGCCAGGAGATTTCTCTCAAACTGTGAGGTATAGCTGCTAAGGAAACTCTCTATTGGGTAGGCCAGTTTCGGCACCCAAATTGTACTATGATATTGCTTAATAAGAAAACCCTCAAATAGCTGCACCGGTTTTTCCACATTGGGTTTTTCCGAAGACGTTCATCCAAAAATAATGGGGTCATGTGGTGTGTTTGTTCTTGTTTCTTTTAGTTGCTGATCTATAATATGTTGAGCATGCACTGGTGTTTATTTTCAGTATTTACATTGTAAATAACATGTTAAAGAAAAATAACAAGTAGGTAGGAATAAATCAAAAAAAGTGCATGAAGGGTTTCTAAACTAAGTAAACTTAGAAACTTCAACATGAGATTCTTTTGGTGCTGCTTGGAATCTTGCTACTTGTCCAACTGCCTACATCACATCAGGCCAGGAGGTTGTCACATATAAGAGACTACCAATCATGGATCTATACAACCTTTGGTCCATATCCTTTGACGAATTTTCTAAGCTTAACTTGCAACATGTTAGCATGGGGGTAAGGGTTGGCTTGCAATCTTCCATCTGGAATTTCTTGAGCATTTCTTTGATATACTTGGTTTGATATATGAATATTCCTTTATCCTGCTGAGAAATCTAAAGCCCTAAAAAGTATGTCAATTCGCCAATCATAGACATTTCAAACTCACTTTTTATTTTTGTGGCAAAGTCTTTACTTAATTTGTCATCGTTGCTTCCAAAGATTATATCATCCACATATACTTCGATAATTGTTAGGTTATCTCGATCCACTTTGACATAACGATTGTTGTCAGCACTTCCTTTCTTGAATCCTTGTTGACGTAGATATCCCTCAAGACGAGCATACCAAGCCCTAGGAGCTTGCTTGAGGCCATATAGAGCCTTCTTTAATCTGTGGACATAGTCTTCTTTGTTAGAGAGCAAAAAACCTTCGGGTTGTTCAATGTAAACTTCTTCCTCCAATTCACCATTTAGAAAAGCTAACTTAACATCCATTTGGTAGACCTTGATTTTTTTCGAGCAAGCATAAGCGAGAAACATCTTGATAGCTTCCACTTTGGCAACGAGAAAAAACGTTTCTTCAAAATCGATTCCTTCAACCTATGCATATCCTTTGCAGACTAATCTTGCCTTATTCCTGGTAACCTGTAATCCTTCAACTGTTTTGCTCCCCTTGAACCTGTAATGAAACTGCCATCTTGTTCAAACTACCTTCCTGTCAATCGTGGACTTGGGCCATATACTGCTGCATAGACTCCTCCTCTACAAACATTAAGGAGTCAACAAGCCAGATTGTTCAAAATAGTGAATCACCTAATGGGCCATCTTGACTTGAGTCGTTATCTGAAGCAACTGCTAATTCCTCATGACCTTTTGCTTTTGCAAATCTTGAAAGCATAACTGCTAAAACCTTGTTATTTGCTTTGTGTTGAAATTTCTAATTATGACCCGTTAGAAATCCCTACTGCATTATCTGGTTTATTTCACCTACTTGTTTATTCCATTAACAAGTTATTTATACATATAAATACTGAAAATAAACGCAAATGCAGCCTTAAATCATATATAGATCATCAACTGAAATACTGGAACAAACACACAAGGGACACCGTTATTTTTGGACAATCGTCCCTGGAAAAACCCAATGCGGGAAAACTGGTGTAGCATATATGAGGGTTTTCTTATTATGCAAAATCTTGAGTACAACTATGGTGCCAAACTAGCTCACCCAAAAGAGAATTTTACACGGCAGTAATACCTCTTCTCGGAGACAGATATTCAGCAAGTCTGCCCCATGAAAAACCTTCCAGCGCTTCTCCAAGGCTCTGCGTTAGCCCTACTAGCCTTAGCGTAGCTCTAGAACCCTTTGTGTCAGCCTTCTGCTTCTATGTCTCAGACTTATGGCCTTCTGCGTCACCCACACAGGCCCCTCAGCCTTTGCGCAGTTTCTAGCTGCCTCTGTGTGGCTCCTGTTGCCTCTGCGTTGGCCTCTCTAGTCACTACGCTAACCCTCAGGCACTATCTCTGCCTCTCTACTATGTACTCACTGCCCCTCGCTGCAACAGATCACTTGTTCGAATTTTCTCAACAAACCCTGCCTAGAAAATCAAACTGACTGATCAATCTTGGTGTATCTCCAACCGAGCCTCAAGCCTCCTTTTATACTTTTCCTGTTGACTCTTCAACGGTCGAGACTAAGTCTCTAATCAATAACTAAGATTAGATTTGGCTTGATCCATGACATTTAGAACCTTCTCACCCAGTTTTACATTAATAACCATTAATATTTTAATTTTCCTAAGTTTAGACTTAGGAACCCCATTAAAAATATTAATTATTTTAATATCTCTCTAACCGGGTGGAATTTCCCCAAACCAATTCTGGGTCTTAGAGACCTCATGTGCTTAGCCTCTCCCCCAATTTTCATGGCTAGAGCACATCCGATGCTACCACAAATCAACACTTTGTCTTCCTGTACCTTTTTCCTTTTGTAGACCTTCTTATTCTTACAATCTCAAGCCATGTGCCCATAGTTATGACAATTGAAGCATTCAATGTTGTCCATAGGTAATTCCATCTTATATCTGCAACCGCGAGCGCTATGGCCATAGTTATGGCATTTCAAACATTCAACGTTTGGCCCATTTGGCACATATTCTCTTCTGAAAAAATCATCGTGAAACCTGTCTTGTGATCCTGCAAACTTGCTTCTAGGGTTTCGCAGATAATGATTGTACCTATCAAAAACTTCACAATCCCTAGCCATATGTCCATAGTTAGCACATAAAAAGCAATAACCATTAAAATAAATGTGCGTACCTAAATGGTGCATTTGGATGCGATGGTCCTTTATAGTTGTACCTGTCAATAACTTTGCAATCCTTGGCCATATGTCCATAGTTAGCGCATGAAAAACAATAACCATTAAATAAACGAACATACCTAGAAGATTTTTCATTCTTCTTTGGAGGCGGTGTTGTAGTTTATGTGGTCCTTTGTTCTTGATTGCTTTGGAGTTGCAACATTCTTCTTTGATTTTTCACTTTGATCAACTTCCTTCTTAGAATCATCCTGCGAAGATGTGAAGCTTGTACCTTCATCAACTGGAGCTTTACCATCTTTAGTTGCCTCCATTTTTGCTTTTTCATCTGTCTTATCTTCGAAGTGTTATTTTTGCAATCCCTTGAGTTTATTGATCTCATCACGGGTTGCATCAAGTTCTTCTTGCTTTTGAGCAAGATCTTCTTGAAACCATCTTTTCAAGATCTTCCTTCTTTTTTCTGCCTCCTCAACCTCTAGCTTGAGAAGAGTAGTGTTCTCTACTTCTCTGTTGAGAACCTGTATCTATTACTTCTGCTTCTCATTTTCAATCCTGCGCCTGCTTATTTCTACTGAAGATGTTTCCAATTCCTTTTGCTTTTGGTCAACAACGGATATGTATCTTTGATCAAATTCCTTCCTTTCAATTTGCATCTGTTGTGTGATCCTGCAAATCTCTGCAAACGTTGTTTCGAGTTCTTGTTTCTTATGTTGGACTTCTCTCTTGAGGTCTCGTGTCGCTGTATTCTTGATTTCTTCCAATTGAGTTCTAAGACTACTAATCATCTTCTCAGACTCTTCATTTTCTTTGATGAGTTCTTTTGCGGTCTTCAATTCTGCTTCCAAAAGTCTTGTCTTTTCCTTTTGACTTTTGAGTTCCTTTATCACCTTGATCACTTGATTTTGAAACTCTGTTTTATTCATTTCTCCCATTTCTTCATCATAATCAAAAGGATCTGAATTTTCAATAACATCTTGACCTGATTGCTTTGTTGAATAGAGACTATGAATCTTTTCCCAAAGAGCTTTAGCTATTGAACATTGACCAACTTTTGTTTTCATAGAATTTGGCAAAACATTCAAAATTGCATTGATGGCCTTTGAATTGCACCTTTTAGCTTTGTCGGTAGATGTGTCTCCAGAAACAATGAATTCCCATAATCCATGTGCCTGCAAATGTACTTCCATCCTAGATCCCCCTATCCAGTAATTATCTGCAGCAAAAGCAGGGGTTGGTACACAATACTCAATTTCTTTAGATTTTGTTGTACATGTACCTTCCTTTAAAATCCTTGTACATAAAGACCGTAAACAGATGTAAAAACAACAGTAAAGGAATTTATATCATGAACCTGTAAACAATTTCCTGAAATCTGACAAAATCAATTAACGGAACTACTGAGGTACCTACCTACGCCCCTGCAGTTGAAGATGCCTCCGGCTGCGCTACTATAGTTACCAAAAGATCGAATCCACCCAGCCAGACTAAGCAAAACCTGCCTACTCAATCCAGTAAGCTTCTTAACAGAAGCCGACTGTTCCCCTGTGCCCAGAACCTCAAAACACTCAAGCTCTTCCTGTGGATGATTTCCTCCTCCTTCACAATTCTTCCCTCCGTTTTTCTGTTTTTCCTCTGCCCCTACCCAAATCAATGCCCCATGGTTTTATCCTATTGTTTGGCGGTGGCCGCTCTTCCTTCTGCAGCCCACCGCTCAACCTACCGGTGACACGCTCCTCCCTTACGCATTCCTCCCTTATCTCATTTAAGGTCGTGAATGTATATGCTTATGTTTTGAAATCATATGATAATTTTATTAAATATTCTTTTAATATAACCTTTATATCGTTTATACCATGTAATGATTTAATATATCACATTAAACATTATAACGTTATGATTTAATATATCACATTGGTTTATTATATATATTTATTATATTTATTATTTTTTATATAACATTAATATTAATACTTAGACCCCTTTTAATTAATTACTTGTATATATTTTAAAAATTTATTTTATTAATTTATTAATATAACTTTTATCAATAATCTGGAATATATAATTTATATAGTCCTCTTTTAAGATCTACCCATACATTAAGCAATATTGATGAATGAGTAGAACCTCTATTCAAAGAAGTGTCATGGTATTTAGCACTTATAATTAATTTAGTATAAAATACTAGTGCGGTGTATGCGACACATGCATATGTAGCTATCATATGCATGTACCGTATGTGTGCTATTATTCTTGCGCTCTTTATATTTATAGATGGGTCGTTACATTGTAACCTGCTTCTTTGACTTTCCCATTTCTATGCTCTGAAAACTGACTTCCAACGGTTAAGCTGTTACTGAAAGAACCAAGCTCTGATACCAATTGTTGGAAATACTGAGAAGGGAGGTGAATCAGTATTCCTTAGCAATTAGCACTTTTAAATCTTTTCAGAGCATTGGTTAATCTTCAATTATTATAAATGTTTATGCAGTAATAACAGTAAATAAAAAAACACAGTAGACACAAGAATTTTAGGTGGAAAACCCCCTCCGAGTCAAAAACCACCAAATGCTTTTCTAATAAATTCTTTAATCTTCAACCCCAACTGAAATGAAAGCGACAACTTCCTAGAATTCTAGAAAAGCATTCTTCTCCAGCTCCCATTGGAAGGACGCCCCAACGCCCTGGTTTCTTCAGTAGTCAGCTGAATGGATGCCCCAACATCCTAGACCAACCTACCACCCTGAAGTGTTCATAGGCTCCAACCTTTAAGCGACTTCATGCACCAGCCTAGCACCTCCCTGCCACCCTATAATGACTGAAATGAGACAAGAGTGTGGGTTCCCATACCAGGGACAATGATCCACGATACAATATGATTTACAATGATTTTGACCGAACACCCAATCACATTATGACCTGCTTGAAGCCACAAAATCCCTACTAGAGGAGGATATGAGGGTTATTATTTATATGAATGTCTTGAGTTGAGAGGGTCCTCAACAAGTGAACGTTGGATGGATTTTAGGAAAAACAAACATTATTAATTATTTACTATTCAATGACCACAACCAATTATGAGTGCCATGCCACAACCCCACAGGGTTTTAGCATACTAACTGGGGTTACTAACTTCAAACACAAATATCTCTCAAACCGTGAAGAATTACGTGGTGTACCATATATCAGCGGAAACACATCGACGAGTAGAATCCGTCTAGAAGATCCTTAACTCAGAATAGAGTAATTTGTCAAGTCAAAATGCCCATGCAAGATTGGGGTAGCCCCTAGTGCTGCTTAGGTTGACATCAATGACAACCATTGATCAACACACATCTCAAACATCTTTGAAGGAAGAGGAACATGTCTCCTTATACTAAAGAAGAAGCATTGTCATTCTTGAAGAAGAAAGACATCATCAAGGAAGCAATTAGTGGAAGACACCATCAAGGAGGTATCTTCATTTTGACAAGTACGTACTTTATATTTTATGTCTCAACCTACAAACCAAATGACTTATTTCTACAAGGAGAACAATAAACTTGCTGGGACATCGAATTACCTCGCTGGAAGAAGATAATTCTCATGGAGAATGAAGTTATTGAATATGTGAAGGGATCAATCACCAAACCTCCACAAGAGCAATCTCAAGCACTATCAAAGTGCATGAAAGGAGAAAAAAGGGCTCAAAGGATCCTCATAGAATCAATCAAGGATTCTCTCATCCCTTATGTAGCAAAGTTGAAGATGTCAAAAGAGATCTATGACAAGTCGGTGGAGTTGCTTTCCGTAAGCACTGGAGGGGTAATCATATCATTAAGAACCGAACCATACAAGATGAAAGTATTAAGAGAAGAAAGGGTACCTTCATATCTCATGAAGGTATCTCAAATAAAAGATCAACTACAAGAGCTAGGAGAAATAATGTCTGATCTAGAGATGACAACCCTTTGTATTGAATGCATTACCAGATGAATGAGGGAACTTTGTATCAAGCATCTATGGGAAGAAGGAAGCCACTCCATCAGTGATCTGTGGTCATTATGCAAGATTGAAGAAACTAGATTAAAAGCAAAGAATGACGTTGGATCAAATGAGCAAACACAAGCATATGCAGCTATGACAAGGAAGAAAGGCAAGTTTGGAAAGTTTGAGCCTCGAAAGAAATTTCAAAAGAAAATTGATATGTTTAAAATCCAATGCTATGAGTATTATCAATATGGGTACTTCAAGAGGAATTGTCATCAACTCAACAAGGGAAACAAGAAAAGGAAAGAAACAAGTGAAGCCCATGTGACTGAAGAAGTAGAAGAACTGGAAGAGAAGAAGACAAAGAAGGAAGAAGTGAAAGAACTCCACTATTAACAGGTCTCTCACACATTTAGTTTATTTTTCAATATTTAGAAGTTAGCAAGTCATGGTAGGAAGCGTTACAAGATGCATTATAGCAGAATTGAGATGACATCATTTTAGAAGCATGAAAAGGATATGGTTGAAGCAATCATCTTACCTGATAGAAAGAAAGTAGCTCATGACATCAACATTAGGAGCACAGAAGGATAACCAAAGTAGTAGTTTTGAAGCAAATCATCTAGAAAGAATAGAAAGATAAGAATTTGTCACACCTCATCATCGTTAAAAAGGAGCATTTGCAGAATAAGGATCATCAAGATCCTCCATTGGAATCCTAGTTAAAAGGGTTCATCGCTATTTAAAGAAGCAAGTATCACATTCTACCTAGTGTGGAATTCACATTTTAGAAGGATGAAGGTATGGTGACAGATAAGTGTAGCATGTCAAGTTGATTGAAGCATTTTCATCTTCATGTAAGAAAAAGGGAAGTTGTTGAAGGAAGCATAGATGATTACGTAAAATGTATGCATATATTTTGTTAACTTTGTTAACTGTGTAGGCCAACGTCAGCCTTCCTTTGGACGTCTTTATGTCCTCCCTCTACGTTGTACCCTCAAGCCCCTTCTTATATCTTCCTGTTGGACAACTAACGGCCTGTATTAAATCATAATCAAAGGCTCAGATTGTTTTGGCTTGATCCGTGTCTTTTTCAAGTAGTTTCACCCATGATTAGATTAATGCCCATTAATATTTTAATTTTCCTAAGTTTAGACTTAGGAAACATATTAAAAATATCAATTATTTTAATAAAATCACTTATGGGTGGAATTTCCAAAAACGCTATCTGGGTTCTTTGAAATACATGTGCCCAAGCCTCCCTGCAAAATTTGAGGCTTAGAGCACATCCGATGCTACCCCAAATCAACACTCCCTCTTAGCGAGGAATGTGTTATAGCAATACACTGCTACTGCATACTGCTCTGATTCTGAAGCATCGTCCTCTACGCTACTGATGTCTGACATGTTGTCCACAAACTATTGCGTCGTTGCTGCTACTGTATAGTTGCCTTTGACACTGCCACTGCCAATACTACATTTGTACTACAGCTCCCTCTCAAACGTTGCATTTGCTATGCTGCTAGCACTACCACTGCTAACACTACATCTGTACTGCAACTCAATTGCTGAGAGAAGCAACTAAAAACACCCAAGACTGAACAAGTATCCAGTGGATACACCTTGGTGCTGAAATCCTGACTGCTGCTAATCCCATGTTGTCCTCTGAAGCCACTGTGCTGCTGAAGCTCTACATTGTGCCTCCACGCATTGTTGCCTCTCTTCTCTGCGCTACTCACATTCTGGAGCTACTAACTACTGCATCTGTTAAATCAACACTCCATGGCACCAGCTGAAAACTCCATCCCGCTACTACTGATCATGGTCTCCCGTAGCAAGGTGATGATCCAAGAGGTGGCCTCCTCACGGATCCTGCCCATCTATAGCTCTATCAAACTATAGTTCTATATCAGCCCACCTCCCTCCTAGAGGTATCTTGGTTGTCATGGCGAACTCCTCCTCTTGTTCAAGCTTTGTGGCTGCAACCTTAGGATCGTGCTTCTCATCTTTGTCCTTTTTCTTCAAAGGACACCAGGATGTATAGTGGCCCATCTCGCCACATCTGAAGCATTTCACCTTGGAGACGTCCTTCTTTCGTCTCTGTTGCCCCTGTTGTCCCTTCGATGCAAGGGTTGCATTATCCTCCTCCTCTACTTTGGACTTCGACCCACTGTTGTTGCTGCTTTCGTCAAGTTTGACCTACACCAGGTCTCTCCTCAGCTCTTCTTGTTTCAAAGCTGCACACATCTTGTCCCAATTTGGCAATGCTGCTCTCCCAGGATACTATGGACGAAGACTTGCCATTCATCCAAGATAGAATTTAGAGCCAATCTCACTAACTCCAAATCCTGAGGTGTGTGCCTCGCAGCCGACAACTCATCACTAGTCTCCTTCAACTTCGTGAGGAATGGATCCACACGTTCTCCCTTCTGCATCTGCGCAGATCTCAACTTTTCTTTTAAGTACATCTTCCGTTGCTCGGAAGATCCATGATACAATGTGGCTAAGGCATCCCACATCTCCTTAGCAGTCCCTCTGCTAGCAACGTGACATACAACACGATCCTTGACTTCATCCAGGATATTCCTCTTCGCCTTCGCCATCTCATCTCGGTACTTCTTCAGTGGATCTGCATCCACATGGACAGCTACCACACTATCAACATACATCTTAAGGGCATGTTCATCTAGAAGGAAAGACATTCTAACCTTCCAGATGACATAGTTGGAAGCCCCATCCAACTTGTCCTGATCCCTCAAGCTACTGGTTGCCATATCTTCTGAAAACTGTCAGACAACTCCCTCTTTTCTCCCTACTGTGTAGCTCCTAGGCTGGCTTACGCACTCCCCATTGGAGCTGGTAAGATGTTGCTCCTCTGCTGCCCAGTAACTGAGAAATAGTGATTTCCTCGGCAAGAAATCACTGAGGAAGTATTCCCTCACTATGTGATCTGCTTCTTCCTTCCGACAGATTATCTGCCAACACTTAGCTTGCAGAAAATTGCGTCCCTATAGCTTTGCGCTAATGCTCTGCGTGGTTCCCTCCACCTTGGCAAATTCTCAATTTGGCAGTCTTACCTCTC
Source organism: Pinus taeda (assembly GCA_000404065.3). NCBI lineage: Eukaryota > Viridiplantae > Streptophyta > Pinopsida > Pinales > Pinaceae > Pinus > Pinus taeda. Next base: position 296,364 of record APFE030722432.1, on the reverse strand, counting down.
TGTCAGCTCACTTAGAGAGACACACACGAAAATATAGCCCTCCTGGCTAGAACTGCGCAATTCCTCAGGGGATTCGAACTGCTTCTTGCTACAGCAAGTTGGCCCTTGCTTCAGTGCTAGATCTTCTCTTCCCTATTTCACATCAACAACTCTGATACAATGTGAAAATTCCTAGATCTAACAATCTCTGGAATCCTACTGCAACTAGTTGAATCTACTTCACCTAGATTGTAAATTACATTACAAACTTATTTCAGATTTATTCTTGAAACATTGAAGTAAACTACTGAAGCAGCCTACACCAAATTAAATATGATTCTGAAACATAGAAACTGAGCAAGGAAAATAGAAACACATAGGACACCATTATTTTTGGACAATAGTCCCCAGATAAACCCAATGCGGGAAAAACGGTGCATCAGCTCTAAGAGTTTATTATTATGTAGGAGAAAAAATTGAGTACAATTCTAGGATGCTCAACTAGCAATCTGATACGAAGAGAATACTGAACAAAAGACTAGTGAAATGATCTCACCCTGTCACTGGGATAATCAGTGACTGATCCTGCTGAACTGGAGGCTTTGCGTCAACCTTTGTGTGGCCTCTGCGCAGAACTACATCACTCCCAGCAATATCTATCACCCCTCCTGCGTATTACGCTGCCCCTCTTCTGAATCCTCTGCTAACTAAGTAAATTGAACTTCTGCCTCCCGGACTCACACCCTGGCTTTCGACAACTAAAACTCAACTTCCCCTCAAGGACTATGTTGCCTCTGCATCAGCACTGCATAGGCCTGAATCAGCATTGCATAGGCCAACATCAGCCTTTGTCTGGACGTCTTTCTGTCCTCCCTCTGCCTCGTACTCTCCGGAAATTCCTTCTTTCGGATTCTCACTGCCCCTCTGCTGCAAAAGATCTCCTCAATCAATTTTTCCTCTTAAGAACTTCTCACTTCAGAAAATCAATTTCCTTGATCTCTCAGTGTGTCTTCCAAATGACCCTCAAGCCCCTCCTTATATCTTTCTATTGGACAACCAACGGCCTAGATTAAATCATAATCAAAGGCTCAGATCGTTTTGGCTTGATTCATGTCTTTTTCTAGAAGTTTCACCCATGATTAGATTAATGCCCATTAATATTTTAATTTTCCTAAGTTTAGACTTAGGAACCCCATTAAAAATATTAATTATTTTAATAAAATCACTTCTGAGTGGAATTTCCCAAAACGCTTTCTAAGTTCTTTGGAATACATGTGCCCAAGCCTCCTTACAAAATTTGAGGCTTAGAGCACATCCAATGCTACCCCAAATCAACATGAGGTAGGGCATCCAATAGGCAAGAGTAGCCAAAGCAAATATTCCATGAGGATGTGTAAATCCAAGATGGGAATGGACCTCAAAGGACATACCTTGTGAACATTCGGATGGGATATGTGCCTTGAGAGAATGATGAAGGCATCTATAAATCATTTGTCTCCCCGGCATTGTGCTCTAATCTTGTGGAGAGATATAGTTGTTAGTCAAGACCTTGTTATATGACAATGTTGGTTGATATGGTAAGATGCTATATAAGTTGATAAGATAGCTTATGAGATGGCTTACCAATTTGAGTCTTCTTATGAGAATTCTTCAGTATGAGAATGTTCATATACCTCGTATGTATTATGAATACCTCCCTAATTAAGATGGAGTGTTGGAAAATGTAACTAGGTTCAGACTTCATAATGTCTTATGTAATCTTGATTTTTATATTTGATATAAAAAGAGAAAAAGAAAATTTATTATTAATGTTTCTAGCATGGGTTTCATGCTCTAGGTCAATTTATTTTTAGGTCAAGCACCCATTATGTACTTCTAGGGCTTTGTCATAAAGTCTAGGAGTCAAAGAGTCATTGTCATATGTAAAAGACCCTATTGGGCATCTTGTATCATGTAAAAAGAATTTATTAAGTCAAATTTGTGTCATAAAGTCCCTCCAAGACCAAGTCGACCTACATGGGAAGGAGTCGGCCTAGCAGAGACAAGTCGGCCTCATTAGGACTGTTCGAGCCACATAAGAGGCCTATATATAAGCCCCTCAAACAATGTGCAAGGAATGTCAAATAATAACCCTCAAACAATGTGCAAGGAATAGATATATGTCAACTTGAACTAACACCGTGGAATAGGGGATGACCTCACCATCAAGCAATAAAATACAAATAAAATATGCCTCCTGATGTATGCCAATAAGGGGAAAACTCCACCTAAGCCAATGCTCCATGTGATAATAAAGCCATCCACGTGCTAGTAACCACCAAATAGACTAGGGCACTCACAACATATGCTCAACCTAAGATGAGCCATGACAAATTAAACCAGTGAAGGACTAGAAAACACACAAGTGATAATTAATTGTCAAAACATAGGGAAACCCTTTGATGAATTCCCTATCCCAAAATGCATCAAGGGTCAATCAAATGTGTAAGAAAATGCTAAGCAAAAGTCTCCTATATTCCTCGTATGCTATATATGAGCCTCCAGCCACCAAAAATATGCCATAACACCATGATGAACATATCTGTTGATAATTATTATGGTGTTCCATCAATAAAAGCCATAGGATCCCATATAATCATCGCCCAACCCCTTGGGGAGCTAAAACCATCATGCATATGTGCAAGAAGTAATACAAAGATACTAATAGAAGTCATATATATTATATAGTAGCAAGCATTGTCATCAACTATCCACTAGCATGCTGATCCATCAACAAAAGATGTGCAGCCATGAAGAGGGAATGAAGCCATGGCAATCCATCACAAAGGAGAAATGACTCTCCTCCAATCCAAAGTACTCAAGCAACCCAATTGAAGTGATATCATCATGAAGCTATCATCCTGCAAATCCCTGTAATGTGTGATGAAAATCACATGTAATACTCATGCTATATGAGGGGTAGAAGGCAATATCATACCCCTTTATTCGCATATATAGTTATGGTTTGGGAGATTATTTCATCAATCATGAATGAGAAAGAGGTCATAATTCAACTTGTCGCAAGTTTTTAAGTTTGCCTCTATAAACGAATATTAACTGGAGATGCAAATATAAATCATAAAACTAGCAAAACACACTCTTTTTCTTTCTAGGCATTATGTTGTTTAGAGAAAAAATACAGGTGTATTCAATATATTTGATCTCCCTAATTGATTAAATCAAATCAATAATACATTAGTTAGCTAAGGATGCCTCAATTTGCCATTATGTGATTGCATAAAAATAAAATATTCAGAATGATTCAGCTGTTGAGTACCATCATCTGGACCATATTTTTTAAGCTGTCTTCTCAAGCTGTAAGGATGATGGCATAAAATAATATTCACATTTCATAACACATTGCTTAGTTGCAGAGCTTCACTTTAGAATCTTAGATTACCTGCATCAATAAGGTTTTTAGTTGCCTGATAGTCAATGCGGTACGGTCCAGTTACATCAAAAACTTCCTTCTCACTTGCACCTATGCAACATACTATCACACCTGCATTGCTTATCGCTAATCCAATTTCATCTGGTTTCTCCAGGTCACACTCAACAATCTCAATCTTCTGTTCTGTAGTTGGGCTGCAAACTCCAAAAGAATTTGTTGATTTATTATCATCTTAAGATAGCTAGAAGAAATTCCTGAGTTGGTAATGTATACTCCCAGAGACATCTACTTTTTCCCTGGATTATAGAATTGTCTAACTGCCTATTGCTTCTGCACTTTTAGAACATTCTGAATGATATAGAGGAAAAGTTCAAATTTAACATCAATAATATTCACTAATTAGGCCCTTACCCAACTGGCGCAGAAGGAACAGCATCTTGAGAATCTAGTTTTAGTTGTTGTACACTCTGAAAGCACAAAATACAAAACAAAAATTGATGTCAATCCATTGAAAGATATTTCAGAATAAAAAAGCTTTCCATTAATGTTACTAGAATGAACTGAATCCTGTGTATTAGCCAAAAATCAAGAATACCAGATACCTCAAGCAATGCATTTGCCTTCTGTAAATTCCTGACACCTGCCCTTACACGAAAACCCAGCTTCAAAAGTTCCCTGTTGAACACATCAATGTGCTCAATTGTTCAACAATTGAAAAGCCAAAGGTTCTTTGGACCTTGAATGCATATTTCTATAAAGCAGGTCTATAGATTTTTACTTTGGAAAAATTCTTCTTATATCAACAAGAAAAATATGAAGTACAAAACCAGCTCACATCTCTCTAAGTACAGCTAAGAGTGGTAGTGTTAGAAAGATGTCAAGGATTGGTCTATAGATCTTTGCAAAGTTGCAGTTATATTCATTCATGAAAATAAGAAGGATAGAAGTTAGTGACCTGACAGTGCGTGAACCAACTTTACCAGTAGCTCCTGCAACAAATACAAGCTGGTTGTTTTTAGATTTCCCTTCCACACCTGAAGTTGTTGCTGATTTCTGAAATTCCTTGGGTTCTTCCTTGTAAGTGTCAGAGGCTGTTTCATTCGTTGTCTTCACGGTGCCTGAGATAGAACAGATTGTCAGATAAAAGATAATATGATATGCTAACCATAATGTATTTCTATTTTGGCTAGACAAGACTGACAGGGCTGAACTACTTGGATAGGTTGTTTTATCGCATAATAAATTCCAGCGTGTACACTTAGCTAGTTCATTCAACAGAGTTTCTTAGCAAATGGCAGTGTGAAGGAGATTGCAGCTTCCTACTTATAATCTTTTATGTCATTTTAAGCTGTCATCTTGTAATAGATAGCATATCTCATTGTTACTATACAACTAGAAAAAACCTTGCTATGCTTCTTTCAATGTCAAATCAGATCAAGAAACAAAACAGACTTATCAAGTATGCCATCAAGAAATTATAAGTCCTCTTACCACCCAAACTAGCAAACTTGCCAAGGTCCCTGCAAGCTGTTAAGATGAAACACACAAAACAAGTGTCCACTATCACCTCAGCACGAGTCCCCACTCTTTAAGCCCAACTCCTACTTGAATGGCTATGGGAGGATTCCCTATGTGAGATACTTCACCCAACAATTAGTATACTACTGCCTTGAACGGGGTCTTGGGTGAAGATAGGAGTTAATTCTTTAATTTTTACTAATCTGGAAATGTAAATTATGCAGAAAAATAATACAGACTAGCAAAGAATTTTACTCAAAAATGATGATAACAAATAAGTAGATAGCCCAAATGAGTAAAGATTTAATATACTTACCAAATCTATAAGTTATTCATGGTATGTACCTCTAGTGAGTGGGGCTGTTCTCAGTACTTTTCTTGCTATCCTGTGACTGTAGATTTGAAATATGCATAAAAATGCAAAAAAACAAGGAAATCCCTTTATAGGGCCACCCAAAAGTGCCTAGAGACTCTAGAATGACAATCTATGGGTGGGGGAACCTAGGACAACAAAAGTATGTCAAATTAGTCCTGACTCCTTCCTTAGCTTCATATCTGCAACAAATATGTGTTTCCAACAAGCTGGAAACTTGTTGCAGAGGTCTAGGGGTCAAATTTCCATTGGGTAAAAAAACAGAAACAAATTCCAGCTTATAAATTAAATTTCTAGCTACCAGGGTACGCTTAAAACAGTCTCAAATAAATGATATTAAATTGAAATACAAATCTAAAATCTATCACAAGGATTTTTAAGATGAGAACTTACTTGGAGAAGCCCTTGACTTGGATTTCTGCAAAATTTAAAGATGTATGGCTGTAATTTAATGCAGATCTGCAAAAAGCAGCTCAATACACCCATGACATATGTGTGTTTGAAAGACTAAAACGAAGTATATTGATCCCTCGAACTAAATTTAAAATTTATACTCAAAACCTCAAGGGTTGCTAACTGAATGTGAGACAAAATCTAAAAAATGCAAGCTAGTAAATGTTGATTTGGGGTAGCATTGGATGTGCTCTAGCCACGAAAATTGGTGGAGAGGCTAAGGTACATGAGATCTCCAATACCCAGAAAGGGTTTGGGCAGATTCTAAACAGTTTTGGGAGATATTAAAATAATTAATATTTTAATAGAGTCCCTAAGTCTAAACTTAGGGAAAATAAAATATTAATGTGAATTAATATAAAACTGTGTTAGAACGGTCCAAAAGTCATGGATCAAGCCAGATCTAATTTTAGCCGTTGATTAGGGAATTAATCTCGATCGTTAATTTGTCAACAAGAAAAGTATAAGAGGAGGTTTGAGGGTCACTTGGAGAACACACCAAGAGATCAAGATTTTGACTTTTTGGGGCTGGGTTTGCTGAGAAAGTTGAGAGAGTGATCAGAGTTGCAGCTAAGAGGCAGTGAATATAGAAGCAGAGAGGCAAAGATAGCACCGGGAGGATCAGCGCAGTAGTTGGAGAGAGCGATGCAGAAGCAGCCAGGGTTCACGCAAAGCCACCCAGGGCTCACGCAGAGGCAGCTAGGAGTTGCGCAGTGCCTCGGAGAGCCAGCGTGGGTGACGCAGAGGGCCAGAGGGCTGATGCAGTGCCTCCAGAGGTTGACGCAAGCCAAGCTAGAGTGATGTTGGGCTAACACTGGGCCAGAGAGAGGCTAACGCAGTCCTTAGAGGCTGACAATGGGGTTTCATGGGGCAGATTGGAGCTGTGGAGCTGCTGGATTGTTTCTCTGGGGTTTCAGCCGGAATATCTGCTTCCGAGTTGAGAGGTACTACTGTCGAGATTTTTCTCTATTGGGTGAGCTGGATTTGGCACCCAGATTGTATTCTAAAACTGCTTAATAAATCAAACCCTCGAATAGTTGCACTGGTTTTCCCACATTGGGTTTTCCGGGAACATTAGTCCAAAAACAACGGTGTCACTTGTGTGCTTGTTTCTATTTCCTTCAGTTGATGATCTGTAATGTGTTGAGCATGTACTTGTAGTTATTTCCAGTGTTTACATGGTAAATAACTTGTTAATTAACAAAACAAGTACATAGGAATAAATCAATAAAGTGCATGAAGGGTTTCTAACGTGTCAAACTTAGAAATTCCAACATGGTATCAAAGCGTGGTTGCAGATCACAGGAGAACTGAGGACATTAGCCGAGCAAGAGCAGCAACAGCAAAAAGCAATTGTCCTGAGTGACAAAAGTTGTTCCTAGCAAAGTAGCAGCAAGAAAGTGGTGACGTAGTGCTTGCGTCATCAAGATTGAACCAAGAAGAGGTTGCACAGAGGCTGAGGGAGGCAAATACAGGCTGACGCAGAGCCACGTAGAGGCCAGGAGGGCTGACGCAGTTGGCTGAGGAAGCTGATTTGTTGGTGCCGGGATTGCACAGAGCCTAGGAGCTCTAACCTTCAATTCGCTGGGGTTTAGGAGTTTGTGGGTAAGTTGCAAAGTGGAGCTAGTGGGATACTGTAGTCAAAAAAGTACCTAACAGGGCAAGGCCAAGGAGGAGGGAGTTGCTACCGAGGGTTTCTAGCCGAAAAATCCGGATCAGTGGTGCTGCTGCACAAACAATCAGAGTGGGGGCATCTCAACATTGGTAGAAGGGTTTCTAAGAAGGAAATCAAGGCTCAGAGGGAGTCACACCGAGAACTTCCAAGAGGGAAGTAGAGGAGCAACAAAATGGCACTACATAGAGTAAGAGACCAAGACAGACTGGACGGAACCTCAAACTTCATAGTCTGGAAGGCCAGAATCTTATCTGTACTTAACAGAAATTATGTCAAGCACTTTGCCTTGAAGACGATAGCGGTCCCAGTCGACCCGGCTGAAAACGACAAGTACGAGGATGCAATGGGGAGGGCTAAGAGTTCCATCCTTGACGAGGTCAAGGATCATATAGTACCACATATTGCCGAGAAGAACACGGCACAGGAGATGTGGGAGGTCCTAACCAAGTTGTATCAGCATACTTCCATGCAGAGGAAGATGCTACTAGAAAATCATCTGCGATCATACCAGATGTAGAAGGGAGAACAGATCGACCCATTCCTCAGTCGATTGAAGGAGACCTGGGATCAGCTGACTACCATAGGGGCAACGCCGGATCCAGAATTGATGGTGAAAACAACTCTGCAAGCAGTTTTAGAAGACTGGGAGGTGCTTGTCTAGAGCATACTGGGCAAGGCGATCCTTCCAGATTGGGAGGAAATGTGGCCTGCTCTTCGCCAAGAAGAGATCAGAAGGCTGAGCAAGGCAGGAAACAGCGGCAAGGGGATCAGAATCAAGAAGGAGGAGGAGGAGGAGGATGCTGCCCTAGCATCTGAGGGAAAGCAGGAGAAACAGAAGAAGAAGGACCTCTCCAAGGTCAAATGCTTCCACTGTGGGGATCTGGGTCATTATGCGACCCAGTGTCCAAGGACGAAGAGTAAGGGAGAGGCCTCCGAGACCAAGGCAACGCCAGCAAGGGCAAAGAAGGAAGTGGAGACAGATGATGACTATGCCATGAGTGCACACACACCACTTTAGTGGAAGTGGGGAGACATCAAGTTGTAGTCAAGGACTACAAGCGATGAGGGGCAAGATCCTCGACGTAACCAGCCTCTTGGATTAGACCTTGCTACAAGATCCCCGAAGACGAGTAGCAGTACTGGCGATGTCAATAGAGACGGATGCGGATGGAGCGACAAAGGGAGCTACAGTGCAAGATTCCCAGGACAGCACGAGGCTAGGAGGCTGCAACAGTGTGAGAGGCACGGGAGTGTTGCACCCGTGCAGGATGGCACAAAGAGGTGTCCAACGGTGCGAGATGCATGGAGTTGTTGCAACAGCGCAGAGGTCAGAGAGGGAGCACTTGTCAGTGACAGAGGGAGCTTCAGCATCATGAGTGTTTCTACCCTGTCGGAGATGTCAAAGTTGGGAGATCAATTACTTCCTTCTCAGTAACTGAGTTGCAGTGCAGCAGTTAGCAATGGTAGTGCTATGGGAAGCACGATGCAGCATGATGAGAGGGGTTGCAGTGCAGATGCAGCAGTGGCAGTGGCAGGGCCATGGGCAGCAACACGGATGCAGAGGGAGTTGCAGTACGGATGCAGCAGTGGCAGTGGCAAGGCCATGGGTAGCAGTACAGGATGCAACAGTACAGATGATGGGTAGCAGGCCTAGCATCAACACAGGGACCGATGCCGGATGATCAGGGTGATACTCAGTGAGGAGTATTACTAAAGCATAGTCCTCACTAAGAGGGAGTGTTGGTTTGGGATAGCATCAGATGTGCTCCAGCCATGAAAATTGGTGGAGAGGCTAAGGCACATGAGATCTCCAAAACCCATAAAGGGTTTGGGCAGATTTTAAACAATTTGGGAGATATTAAAATAATTAATATTTTTAATGAAGTCCCTAAGTCTAAACTTAGGGAAAATAAAATAATAATGTGAATTAATATAAAACTGTGTTAGAATGGTCCAAAAGTCATGGATCAAGCCAAATCTAATCTTAGCGTTTGATTAGGGACTTAATCTCGGCCATTGATTTGTCAACGAGAAAAGTATAAGAGGAGACTTGAGGGTCACTTGGAGAACACACCAAGAGATCAAGATTTCGACTTTCTAGGGCCGGGTTCGCTGAGAAAGTTGAGAGAGTGATCAGAGTTGCAGCTAAGGGGCAGTGAATACAGAAGCAGAGAGGCAGAGATAGCACCGGGAGGATCAGCGCAGTAGCCGGAGAGAGGGATGCAGAAGCAACCAAGGGTTCACGCAGAGCTAGCCAGGGTTCACGCAGAGCTAACTAGGGCTCACGCAGAGGTAACCAGGAGCTGCGCAGTGCCTTAGAGGACCAGCGTGGGTGACACAAAGGGCCAGAGGGCTGACGCAGTTCCTCCAAAGGCTGATGCAGGCCAAGCCAGAGTGACGTTGGGCTAACGCTGACCAAAGAGAGGCTGACGCAGTCCCTAGAGGCTGACCCTGGGGTTTCGTGGGGCAGATTGGAGTTGTGGAGCTACCAGAGTGTTTATCCGAGGTTTCAGCTGGAATATCTACTTCCGAGTAGAGAGGTACTACTGTTGAGATTTTTCTCTGTTGGGTGAGCTGGATTTGGCACCCAAATTGTATTCTAAAACTACTTAATAAATCAAACCCTCGAATAGCTGCACCAGTTTTCCCACATTGGGTTTTTCGGGCCAAAAATAATGGCGTCACTTGTGTGCTTGTTTCTATTTCCTTCATTTGATGATCTATAATGTGTTGAGCATGTACTTGTATTTATTTCCAGTATTTACATGGTAAATAACTTGTTAATTAACAGAACAAATAGGTAGGAATAAATCAGTAAAGTGCATTAAGGGTTTCTAACGTGTCAGACTTAGAAATTCCAACATAAAATAATTAATAAAACAGAAAATAAAAAAGTTTTTGGATTTTTTAATAAGAGAATGGTTTTTGAGATATGTTTACCTTGGCCACAACTTTACCTCTCAAATGTCAGGTTGTGAATCACATCCACTGTTAAGTCAGTCTTGCAATCTAGATAGTGAGGTAAAGATCACATCTCCACAAGAGTAAGAAGCTACAAGAGCTAGGTCGAAATCTCTTAGAGGGCTGAAATAGTCCACAAGTGATGACAAAATGAGATGTGAGGTGATCTTTTATTTATGTGAGGTACGCCTCACCTAATTTTAGCCTAAGAAGCCCCTAGACAAGTTTGACAATGAGCAAATATAAAATAATCCTTGGGTTGCAAGCCAACCCACTAGCTCAATGTAAAATTATGCCACAAAAGACCCACACGTGTGAGCCATAAGCCTCTAAATGGTAACAGCATGCCCTTTTTGGGCTTCAAATTCTATGTGATGATGTATATAAGTTTGAAAATGTGTCCATTTGTTATGACCATCCATCATTTGAGGAGTATCCCTCAAATAACCTCAAAGCAGCCCTGGGGGTCCCAAACCCAATTGTGGTGTCACCACATCATCTCCATGGGTCTACATATGCCTCCTTTCTCCAACATTACGGTTCCATCAAGTGCAATAAGCCCTCCCCTAGTCATTTCATGGAAGACCATTCTCATCTGGGCTCTGAATCATGGCCAGCCCAACAGGTAGTGTCAAGCCTAGCCTAGGGGCATGTTGTGTCTAGTGGTGCAATCATCAAGAATCCTCTTTTCTAGGTCAAAGAAGATCAACGTCCTAGGTTCTAAAGGTACTCTAAGTTGTAAATGAGTTGCTCAAGTCATCATATGGCCAAGCTCAGTTCTGTTGTAAGTGGGAAAAACTACATCTATTAAGTCATCAACCTCTCTAAAAGGCCTAGGTGCCTTTGGAGTGGGTGCCCTCAAGGCCTAGGCTACTGTGGACCACATGACAAGACCAAAGTGAACTCAAGTGAAAGCAACCATTCATTAGAGACTAAGATCATGTAAGCATCCAAGTGAACCAAACTTATATGTTAAGGGCATATTAATACTTCAAACTTGGATCACGTTTCGATATCTAACTAGACCAAATTCAGTAAAGGTGTTCCCTACCTTGATAGATGTAGCTAATGGTCAACCCTATTAGGTGCTTCAATCACCTAAGGGGAAGTGGCATTTCCAAGGTCAGCCCCTCTTCATTAGAGACTAAGATCATGTAAGCATCCAAGTGAACCAAACTTATATGTTAAGGGCATATTAATACTTCAAACTTGGATCACCTTCCGATATCTAACTAGACCAAGTTCGGTAAAGGTGTTCCCTACCTTGATAGATGTAGCTAATGGTCAACCCTATTAGGTGCTTCAATCACCTAAGGGGAAGTGGAATTTCCAAGGTCAACCCCTCAATCAATAGGTGTTAGTGTAAATGAGTGGCAGTGAAGGGGAAAAGGCTTCATCGCCAAGTGCCATGGTCAAGGGGACTAGCTACTAGGAGTCCACATCCTGAGCGTACAAATGTAATGGAGGGAGAAATCATGGAGGCATGATTTACCCTGCTAGACCTGCTTTTTCCACCCCTCTAGTGCGCCTTTTACTTCTTCTTGATAATGATTTGTGTTATGATGCATAGCTCAAGGGTTAGAGCTTGCTCTTTATGATGTAGCATTTAATATTACCCCTTAAGATGAGACAATTTATCGCTCATCAAGGTTGGGACATGCAAGGGTTCCCTTTGATGAAATGGAGCATCAAGTGCTCATGAACCAGGTGATGGCTAATGAGGAAAGTAGAGCTCATGCTAGGATTTTTCCTACACACTATCTTATGTCCCAATCATCTTTTGCATTTTGATTTTCTTCTTTTTATTTCATTGTGGCCATAATATAATTTTCCATTCTTTTAGTTGCATCAACCTCTAAGGCAGTGTTTTCACAGCCCTACTCAAGGATGTGGATAAGTGGGTGCCAAATCCCAATCAACCAATGACAGGTCAGACCCAAAGAATGGAGGTGGTATACAAAGGGGTTTGTAATGTGAGATGGAGAGTGTCAAGTATGGTGTAGGGGAAATGAACATGCTATTTCAATCTAGGTTTTCCAAGTAGTGCCCCTCCTATAACCCTAAAGCCTCAAAGGAGGTTCCAATGGACTAGGGATAAAGATTAACCCCCCTAGTAAGGTGAGAGAACATATTTGCAATCAAGATTGATCAACCTTCCAGATCACCCCTTTATTCATACTAAATGCCCAAAAAAAACAAGTATACGCACCCAATTGCAAAAACAATCAAAGTATCTGTTGAATAGTAGCCCACCATCATCCAAGAGGAAAATGTCAGATGATGAGAGATATGTAGCTAATGTAGAGGCCAGAAGCACATGGCATATCATGTTCGAGAAGTGAATATCAGGCTGTATTGGCTGGCTAGTCGTCAAATGTAGGAGAAAAGTTTTCGCCTATGGGGTGAGTCAAGTGACCCATTTTGGTGGGTAACATAGCCAAAAGATAGACTTGCAGACATAGTGAAGAATAGAAAACCTAGTAGAAAATTGTTGACAGTCAGACATGGGGAGTTAGAAGCATTGAAACTCTTAGACAACTAGGTGAATAAAGCAATAGTGATAATTCCTCAGTCCTTTGCCATTGATGTCAAAGGGGAAGAATGAGCAAACATTTGAGACATCAAGAGAAGAAAAAGAAAATGTAGCCAACACATAAAGGGAGTCTAGCCCAAGACCATCAATGTCTAGTAGATGTTTGGTGTTGTTCCCATCAATGAAAAAGGGGAACATTGTTGAGCATGTGTTGTCATTGAGGCCAACAAATGTCGACTATAGCATGCTCCCAACATGAGGATTTGGACTATAGAACTACCTCCCAAAGTGAGATGTCCAAACAATAAGAATGAGAAGATGTGCAATATAACCTCCAAAGTTGGTGTCATCTTACTCATCAATTCAACACCCTCAAAGATAGCATTGCAAGGTCTCCAAGGGAGATGTCCTTTAATAATGGCATGAAAAATAAGCAAGGGTCAACAACCTCTTAAATCAAGAAAATGAATCCATGGTACAAGGCCTCAATATGTGGAATATCCATAATACCGAACCATCTGCATGAAAGGAGTAAACCTCCACACACATGCAAAACACTTCTCCCAAGGTGAGACATTCTATCAACAAGCAAGAGAAACTATGCCATGTATCCTCCAAAGGCAAAGCACTCCACCAGTGAGTGAAGTGACCAACAACACGAGTGGACCACCAATAATTCTCCATAATAATGCATAAACATGGGTACAAACAACCTTTTGTGATCCTTTTTTCGGTGTTCCTTATGGCAAGGTTAGGATGGACTTTCATAGTTGGGGGCAGAGAGGTCACAAGGACAGGTTGGCGACAATAGTGGGCCCAGGGGCCTTTGGAGGGGTTTTGACAACTTTTTAGGAGGTCCAATGGCATTCGCTTGGTATATTTCATCATCCGCACAATTTTCCTATCGTTCCATTGCATTCCAACAACTTTCAAAAAAGAGAGTTATTAATGGCCCTGACTCAATTTGTTATGGTGAAGGTGGCATTTCGAGAGGAATACTTGGCAGAACACCTTAGTGTAATAGCTCGTTGGAACCGGAACGAGAATTTCTACAGGATGGGATAGTTATAGGTGTTTTTCAGTGGCCTAAGGAGGGATGGTCGCCAATTTACCATTTTCCCACATTAAAAAGAATATTTTAATTAAGGCAAATGTCCTCAATGATTAAAATAATAATAAAATGGGAGCCTCTAGAGGGGTCCATCATATCTATAAAAAGAGGAGGAGGAGACCATTAGAGGACATCATGGATTCGATATTTCTTCTTGTATGAGAGGTTGGGAACATGGTTCTCTACTTCCATGGTAGCCCCAGGACAGAAACCCTCAGGTGATTTAGTGAGATTGGGCGAGCACCCATCTCCCCTTGGTGAATTCATCCAGAATTCACAGGAGAGCATAACAGTGGCATTTCAGTTCAGTTTTGGTGGACAGTTCATGCAACATTGGAGCAGATTCTTGAGGCTAGTTCTATCTCAGCTATATCAGCTGTTTTGTTATTTCAACGTGTAAAACCCCAGTTATATATTATAATTAAAGCTGAGATTATTTCTGCTCATTGTATGATTGAATTGCATGCATTCTCTTGCTCTATTTTTCATGGCAATCTTCTGTAAATTGAATGGTAATTAATGGAGTAATTTTGGTTCAGTTAGATTTCTACGAAATATCCCGTTTGGGATATTACAGTGGTATCAAAGTTGGTCATTCTGCCAATTTGAGGATTTCAATTGCATATTGTAGGGTTTGTTGTAGATCAATTTCAAGGAAGATTATGATCACTGAAGATATTTTATTAAGTATTCCACAATTCCTACTTCAAAATGTTGAATTAATTGGCCCAATAATATTGAAGTATCAGTACAGTCCATGAGCAATTTCTATTGATTGGAGTTTCCCTTTTAGCCAAAGTTTTAAAGGGCCAAGCTATTGGAGAATCGAGCTACCTTTCTGGAGAACGATTTAAATTTGTGGGGCCAAGTTAAAGTTGAACAATGGGGCCGAGCACATTCTCAAGCGAGACGGAAAGACAGCATAAAGGAAAGACTCGATCTAGTTGCATGGTGGGGATTGTGTTGGTCAAGATTCCTGTCGTGTTCATGCCACATTAAGAGTTGACCAATTCGTGTAAGTGGACAAAGAACCAGTGTAATTTGTGCACGTGGGTATTTTCAGTGATGGGGTTGTGACTGTACACATGGGCCATGTTAGACATTCAAAGCCGCTCGGTTCATAAAGACTGTATCTCACAGGACCGTGAGCAAATTTTTTGTGCCATATTATTTTAAGTGGGAGTCGACGATTTTCTTTCTTGCCATGTCAAAGTCGAATCCTTGTTGTTTCACAGGCTTAGAAATGTGGCATGTAGCATGCGGACGCATTCTTCCTGCAACCAATCAACATGAAGAGTCAAGGGAACAAAATCACGCTGATATTTTTACAAAGAGTCATGTGATCAGGTCCGACCAATTGTGATCGGGTGCTAAATTCGTAGTGTAAATTGGGCACTGGTGTAATTGCCTGAGTATCGTGTTGGCGTAAAAAAGGGTGGTAGCCGTCAACAGAGTTGTTGTTGGCCATTTAGTAGACTGGGCAATTTGACGGTATAGCAATGCGCACATCCCAGCAACTAATTCAAGAAATCAACAAGTCAAAGTACGCGTATTCGAAGTCTGTGATCGTGGCAGCCACGTGACAGGGAAGAAGCTAACATATACAAACCCTATCTGGTCGCCTGAAGGTTACCGTCTCTGAGAATTGGGTTGATCCAATCACCTGAAGGGCCGCAAGCGTTAACAACCAAAGCGTCACAGTGTCACGCAAAGATATCGTAGCGAGCTGAGTGGTTGTCAAATCAAACATTGGGGGCAATCTGACAAGTTTGTTGGCTCAATGGCAACTAAATTTTGTTGGGTCAAAATTTTTATTGCTTAGATCGCCGAGAGATTCCAAAAAAAAATTGATACCTTGTGCACTAAGTGGTGGGTCCAGTGAATGAGTGATCTGGCGCTGAGGATAGAGGATAATAGATAAACATGTGTGGCAAAACAATAGAAGTTTATTTTGCTGCAGTAGAGCGTAAGAAGCCATATCTATTGAAATCATCCTAATGGACCAAGACGTGATCATTGGTGTCAATATTCTCTGTGAGGGGATATTTGTAGCAATAATTTCGAAGTTGCTCTGAGCTTGAAAGGACGTGACACCATCGCTGGCAGAGGTTGTGACTGGCGTTCAAGAGCTTCATTGCAATACTGAGGAGCCAAATTTATCTTTGACTTGGCTAGAGCCATTCAGGAGCCGAGTCCCACTGCTAAGGAACAAAGCCAGACTTGTCCTCTGTAGGGTTGAGTTCCGAATTTATTTGGCGAAAGGATACTCAGACGAAAAGTTCTAGGAAGAAATTGTATGGGCAGGGTATTAGGGCATGTATTTGGTTGTTTTGTCATGGTACACACATCACTGCAAAAACATAGTTAAGCTGGTGCTAAGAGGCATGTACTATTGATTTTTGTAGCATCGGATGTGTTCTAGCCACAAAATTCGGTGGAGAGGCTAGAATAAATGTATTCTCCAAAACCTAAAAATCGTTTCTGAAAATTCCACCTAGAGACGACTTAATTAAAAGAATTATCTTTTTTTAATGGTGCCTAAGTTTAAACTTAGGAAAACTGATTAATTAAAGGGTATTAATTAATTCATGGTGAGTATCTTCTAGAAGAAGGCATGGATTGATTTCTAGTTAATCTTAGCCATCAGTTATGTTTTATCTTGGTTATTGAAGCCTCAACGAGAGATTATAAGAAGAAATTCGATGGGGGTTGGAGAACACACTTGAGGAGCAAGGAATTCGATATTGCTGGGAAATCGAACTCCAAAGTAGCAGTTGTGTGTTGTTGGAGGTGATTCAATAGTTTCGGAGCAGTGTAAGAGGGGCAGGGATAGTAAGGTCAGAAGGAAGTTTTCCAGTCCGGTGAGTGCATAGCAGAGAGACAACATACTCCACAAAGAGGCTAATGCAGTGTAGAGAGGCAGCACAAAGCTTTAGAGGGAGATCCGTATTTTGCTGAGGAGAAGTCGAGATTTAGTGGCAGGAGTCAAAGTGCGAGCCCAAAGAGCCAGAAGACCAAGTTTCCAGAGCAGTAGCTGATCGGCAGAGTGAGAGAGACGTCAATCCTAGTAGGCTGACACAAAGGCAGGAAGGGGCAGCTCATCTTGAGCTAAGGTCAGTGTCGAATCACCGGTGGAAGTGAGATTTTTCTCACTAGACTTTTGTCAGTCATTTTTTCTGTATGGAAAGCTAAATTTGTGCTTCCATAGAATTGTTCTCTGATTTACTACTGCATAATAATAAAACCCTCAACTGTTGCACCGATTTTCCCAAGTTGGGTTTTTTCGGGGACATTGGTCCAAAAACAACGGTGTATTATTGTGTGTGTGCATCTCTTCTTCCAATGTTTTTATTTCTTTTGTAGTGTATATGTTTCGATGTTTGCAGTAGTAAATTGGAAATAATTTGGTTGATTAATTTAACAAATAGAAAAAACATTATCAGTTGTTGCAGTAGGATTCGGGATCACCGAATTTTCACATGTACTTGTGCATATTGTCCACTGGTCATAGAGTTGTTGTCTTCCTATCATTAAATTAAAAATGGATTGTTGTGCATAAGGGTTGATATAACAGTACAATTGAGTGTGAGGTATATGTCAAATTTTGTAATAGAACACGAGTCGTTGTTGGGTCAAAGTCATATATAAGCCAACTTGATATACTTGTTGTTGACCACTCCATGTCAACTACCCCATAGCTATACATCTTTTACCGCATGGATTTCCATCATGTCCGAGCACTCAGATGATCCACAGATTCATCATTATCAGCTATATGTACGCTGGAGTTTTGTAAACCCATTCTGTATTTTGTAATGTAAATGATCATAGTAAGACACATATATGTAACAACCTAGGTAAATTTATTTTCCTGATGATGATTTCTATCCTAAGAGGTTTTTAGTCTCACTGATTCATATGTGTTTCTAAACACGGATAATCGACAGAGTTTTTCCCAACAGTGTCACCCCAAAGCTAGGGTGGATTTTGTCGTCGGGATTTTAAATGAATCCTACTGTTATTTATCGAGTCTTTGTAAAATTGATTTGGGAATAATTCTAACTATTTGCTTAGATTATTTTATTACAAGTCACTTAGTCTACTAGATCATATTTTGTGTTGTAGAAACGGGTAATTATTGAGGGTCTATAACGAACGGGTGTCCCCCCTTCATGGGTTAGAAATGCAATATTTCATGTAAAAAATATTTAGTGCATGGTCCCTCATAGTTAGACACCATGGCTAAATATTAGAGAGTTGAAAAAATTAATAATCCCCTCATGAGTCAATTAATTAAAATTTTAGACTAAAATAAATTAAAATGCTAAAGCTAGAAATTTAATTAATTTAGGTCCTAGGGAAAATTAAATTCTCCAGCATTTAAAATTTGTGGGTTTTAAAGTTTTTAATTTTTGGAAGTCCCAGACCAAAGGAATATTGAAAATTCTAAGATATTTTGAACCCTTGCACCATAGTAATTAATTCAAAGTCAACTTATTGCGGCAATTAACTCAAAATAATCATTTTTGAGTTAATTAAAAGTGATTCAAATTTCCTCAAAAAGTAACTTTATTTCAACGGTAATGATTAAAAGATCATTTGATCTTTATCAATGGTTGAGATTGCTTTAACGGGGATCAAACCAACTAACCATTGGAGAATTTTTCTATAAATGAGAGGTCTCTCTCCATTATTTGGATCAGATTTCTGAATCGTGTACTTGCTCTAAGAAAGCTCTTGTAATGTTTTATGGTTAATAAAACTCAAAATCTTTAGGGTTTCAGATCGTGGTGTTCCTCTTCCAGATTTATGTGGTAATATTGTTCTTAATACTTTGTTGCTTTTAGTTGTATTCGCTGGTTAATAGCCTTTGAAGATTGATCTGTGTACAGGTACCTTGCACAGATTTCTGGGCTTTTTAGAATGTCATTTTAATTTGATAGAAGTAGCAGGTATCCCTATTTCTTGGTAATTTTATGATGATTTTTTAAATCTCTATTAATCTAACAAATAGATTTAAGTGTGCAGAAGTTATCATTCAGAATTTGGATGTTTGGGGAAGTCCTCAGCTGGACCAACTAACTCTCAGTTTACAAAATCTAAAAGAGCCCACTATCTTTTTAATTTTTTAAGTCATTTTATAGAATATTTTACTTGCAGGGTTTTTCTTGGGCTTGTGCCTCTTTAAAATTTCAAATTTATTTCTAAATATTGTACAAAATTTTGTTTAAATCTGGCTAATAGAGGGCATTGATCTGCAAATCTGTTAGATTTCTATAATATTATTGTAGATTTGTAAATATCAACTTTTTTAATTCATTGGGGTTTTGGGTATTTCATATTTTTGTATATACATGTTTTGGAGTTTTTCTATCTTTTGTTTGTGTAGGAATAGATCTGAAAATTGCAAGTGATTTTTGTGGATTCCAGAGAGAGATCTAAGCCCTGGAGGGCATCTCCATTTTGTTTGCAGGTTGAAGATAACTTTCAAGAAGATCATGGGCACATTTTTTTAGGACCTTGAGGCCCTGCACTGGCCATCTCCAACCTCTTTCTCAGCCTCCCCTCTTTCAACAAAATTCTCTCACTAATTTTTCCTAAATTTTTTCCAAAAAAAAATTAAAAAAGTTTTTCACAAAAAAATTTTGAGTTGAGGATTTTCAGTGACTTGGGCAACCCATCTTCACGTGTCTTCAAGCCCCTAGGGGCTGGCTGGGCACATCCTCTAAACCCTTACCTCTTTCATTGATATAATTGAAAGCAAAATTAATATTGGCATAAAATTTTAGTTATCTGAAATTTAGCTGCAAATTAGTTTTGCATCTTTCACTGCATTACATTTCAGAAATATAATTATTTTCATAAACTTTTGCATGTTATTTTCTGAATATTATTTCACTGTTTTTTTAGTAATTTTCTGAGTTTTTTAGATCAAATACATCAATAGATCAAAAAGAATTAAACTCAGAAATTTTCTGAATTTAGCAGCAGATATAATTTATATTTTACTGTTGTATAATAACTGAAATAGAAGTTAGCTTCAATAACTTTTGGAAACAAATTTCTGAAAATTGTTTTACTATTGTTCTGTTGTTTATTTATGAGTTTTTTAGATCAAATACAACAATAGATCAGAATGAATTAAACTCGAAATTTTCTGAATTGTAGTTATCAGTTTGTCATTTAAAATTTTCTGTTGTTATACATAGAAAATTTTGAATATTGCATGGTTACTGGACTACTGATTTAAAATATATTGTTGGTATTTACACTTGTTTTAAGAGAAAATTTCTAGACTGATATTTCCTTAATGTGATATGAGTTTAAAACGTTTAGGTTAATTTTTGAAGTTAATTTGTTTAATACATGCTTATGCAAGTAGGACTAATCTAGTTTTACTTATGCATCTAATGATTTTGATTATCTCATACAAATGATTTTTTGAATTTAAAGGTGTTTTATTCCAGCGTTTTACATTTCAGTGCATTGTGCATTTCAGTAATTATTTGTGCAGAGTTTATATTTTGCAGCACTGGTATAGGTACCTGCTTTCACATTTAGATCACCACCTTTCTGAGCTTTCAATTAAGTAACATTTAAAACACATTTCAGAAATAATTTTAGGCCTTCATTTAACTAAAATTAACCGAGTCCTTGCATTTCATATAGTTTTAAATTTTGCAGTTGCATATGAGACAATCGAGTCTTTTCAGCAGCAATTTCTCATCCTTTACTTGAACTTTATTTTCTTCGAAAAATAGTTGCCTCCACAAGGCACTGGTATCACTTTCTTCAAATCATTTTGAATCCTTAAAATCTTGCGCAATCTAAAACAAGTATTGGTTGCTTAGTTGTGTCTCCCAGGTTGTTTGGTTCCCAACTAATATTTCATTTTTCCATTTCCATAGGGTCTACCCCCCTTAGCTTGCTATTGGGAAACAACTCAAACGGAGTGATTGGAGATCAATGTCACAACCCCCGATTTGAGTCGTTGTCACGTTGCCTAGACATTATGTGCAACAACATTTTTTGGTGTTGAAATTTCTAACTATTACCCGTTAGAAATTTTATCTGTATTCTTTGGTTTATTTCTCCTACTTGTTTAATTACTAACAAGTTATTTACTCATATAAACACTGAAATAAACACAATACAGTCTCAACCATCTAGAGATCAACAACTGAAAGAAATAGACAAACACACAAGTGACACCGTTATTTTTGGACAATCGTCCCCGGAAAAACCCAACTTGGGAAAATTAGTGTAGCAATTCTGAGGGTTATATTATTATGCAGTCTTTCTGAGTACAACTGGGTGCCAAACTAGCTCACCTGACAGAGAAAATAATTTGGCAATAATACCTCAATATTCGGAAACAGATATTCAGAAAGTCTGCCCCACGAAACCCTCTCCAGCACAATCCGAAGCTCTGCGTCAGCCCTCCTGGCCTCTGCGTTAGCTCGAAACCCTTTGTGTTAGCCCTCTGAGGCACTGCGTAGCCTCTATGGCCCTCTGCGTCACCCCTGCAGCCTCTGCGTGGATGACACAGGGCCTTCTGGCTTCTACGTCGTCTCTTCTGTCTCTGCGTGACTCCCTCTGGCTCAGCATCTGCCTCTCTGCCTCTAAGCTGGACTTCCAGCACTATCTCTGCCTCTCTTCCTCATACTCCCTGCCCCTCGCTACAAACTAATCACTGATTCGATTTCTCTTAGCAAACCCTGCTCTAGAAAATCGAATGACTGATCACTCTGGTGTATTCTCCAACTAACCCTCAGGTCTCCTCTTATACTTTTCTTGTTGGTCCTTCAACGGCCAAGATTACATTTCTAATCAACGACTAAGATTAGATTTGGCTTCATCCATGTCATTTAGAACTTGCTAACTCAGTTTTATATTAACACCCATTAATATTTTATTTTTCCGAAGTTTAGATTTAGGAACTACATTAAAAATATTAATTATTTTAATATCTCCTTAACCGGGTAGAATCTGCCCAAACCATTTTTGGGTCTTGGAGACCTCATGTACTTTAACCTCTCCACCAATTTTCATGGCTAGAGCACATTCGATGCTACCCCAAATCAATACTCCCTCTTAGCGAGGACTGTGCTCTAGTAATACTCCACCCTGAGCATCCCCCCGATTATACGGCATCGGTACCAGTGCTGATGCTAGACCTCCCCACCCAACATCCTCTGCACCAGTGTTGATAATATCAATATCGGCAAAATATCGGCGAGGGTCCAAAAAACATCTTATCGGCAATATCGGCGAAAATGTCGGCAAATATCGGCAAGCATAAAAATTAATTTTTTCAAATTTTTAAACATAGCCGATATTTTCAAAATATCGCGATATTTTGCTGATATTTTGAAAATATCACAATATTTTCTCGGTGATATATCGTTTTGTCGAAAATATCGCACCGATATTATCAACAGTACTCTGCACTGCTGCATCTAGTACTGCTTCCCATGGCCCTGACACTGCCACTGCTACATCCGTACAGCAACTCCCTCTGCATCCATGTTGTTGCTAGTCCTTTCTCCCAACACTGCATCTGCACTACAACCCCCTCTCATCATGTTGCATCATGTTACTGCTAACTGCTACTACACTGCAACTCAGTTACTGAGAAGTATGTAACTGATCCACCCAACTACTGACATCCTTGTCAAGATAGAAACACTCCCGATGCTGAAGCTCTTTTTGTCGCTATCTCGTGCTCCCTCTACTACCTCTGCGTTGCTGCAACAACTTTGTGCCTCTCGCACTGTTGCAAACCTCTTTCTGTCATCCTACACTACTGCAACCTCTTGTGTGCCTCTCGCACTGCTGCAACCCTCTCTGCGTTGCATGGGACTTCTCCACTTCTAACACTCTGCCACTTCATCCGCATCTGTTTCTACCGACATTCGCCATTTTGCTACTCTCACTTCGGGGCTCCTGTAGCCAGGTATAATCCAAGAGTTTTGGTACCTCAAGGATCCTGCCCCTCATCCCATGTAGTCTTCCTAGCGACAGCTCGATGTCTCACCACCTCTTCTCTAGAGGTACATAAGCACTCATGGCACAATCATCATCATCCTCTACCTCCTTTTCCACCTCCGTTGGCACTGCCTTGGAGTCAAACGCCTCTCCCTTATTCTTCTTCCTCGGACACTGGTTCGCATAATGACCCAGTTCCCCATATTTGAAGCACTTTATCTTGGAGAGGTCCTTTTTCTTCCTCTTCTCCTGCTACCCTGCAAAATGCCAAAGCTACATCCTCTTCCTCCTCTGTCTTGACCCGGGCTCCTTTGCTGCTACTTCCCGTCTTGGTCAGCCAACTGATCTCTTCTTGGCAAAGAGTTGACCACAATTCTTCCTAATGTGGAAGATTTGCTCTACCTAGAATACTCTGGACGAATGTCTCCCACTCCTCGGAGAATGTGTTTAGAGTGGTCCTCGCCATCAACACCTGATCCGGTGTGGCCCCTATGGAAGTCAGTTGATCCCGGATCTCCTTCAACTAGTCGAGGAAGTGATCTATCTACTCCCCCTTCTGCATCTGGCATGACCGCAACTGATTCTCCAGTAACATCTTCCTCTACACGGAAGCGTGTCGATACAATGTTTTCAAGGTGTCCCACATTTCCTTTGTCGTCTCCTTCTCGGCGATATGCTAGACCACATGATCCTTGCCCCATCAAGGATTATGCATTTCGCCTTGGCCATCGCATTTTCATACCTTTCATTTTCAGCTAGGTCAACTAGGATAGCCACAGTTCTCAAGGTGAAAGCCTTGATGCGATGTCTATCTAGAACAGACAGGATCCTGGCCTTCCTGATGACAAAGTTGGACGCCCCATCCAGCCTGTCCTGATCCCTCATTCCATTCATGGCCATCTCTCTGCTCTTCTTTTCAACTCCTCCGAGTCTCTACTTTCCTCTGGAAGTTCTCTCTTCGACTCTCTCTGAGTCTCTACTTCCCGCCTAGAAGTTCTCTACTTGCCAACTGTCGAGTCGCACCTCTATGATCTCCTATGCAGATGCAACACTGATCTGGATTTCTTGGCTAGAAATCGCCTAGGTAGCGAATCCTTCTACCTTGGTTTTGCCCCATTAGGTACTGTTCTATCTCAGCAACAACAAAACCCTACCATCTTCACTCCTCGCAATCTGCCCACAGCTTCCTATGCCCCAGCAACTAAAGGACTGAGCCTCTAGGCTCTGCGCAATCCCGGCACTAGCTAAATTGCTCCACTAGCCAATTGAGTCAACCCCCCTGGTCTCTGAGTGGCTCTTCATGAGCCTCTTCTGCACTGGCCTCTCTCTGTCTTGAACTGAGGACGCAGTCCCTCTGCGTCAAACCTTCTATGCTTCTTTCTGCTAGGAACAACTTCTGTCACTCGAGACTGTTGTTTCTGTTGCAAATGCTCTGATTCAGGTGGTGCCTTCAACTCTCCTGTGATCTGCAACGCTCTGATACTATATTGAAATTTCTAAGTATTACATGTTAGAAATTTTATCTATATTCTCTGA
Organism: Pinus taeda; assembly: GCA_000404065.3. NCBI lineage: Eukaryota > Viridiplantae > Streptophyta > Pinopsida > Pinales > Pinaceae > Pinus > Pinus taeda. Next base: position 271,807 of record APFE030722432.1, on the reverse strand, counting down.
TTTATTTCTCCTACTTGTTTAATTACTAACAAGTTATTTACTCATATAAACATTGAAATAAACACAATACAGTCTCAACCATCTACAGATCAACAACTGAAAGAAATAGACAAATACACAAGTGACACTGTTATTTTTGGACAATCGTCCCCGGAAAAACCCAACTTGGTAAAGTCGGTGCAACAATTCTGAGGGTTATATTATTGTGCAGTCTTTCTAAGTACAACTGGGTCCCAAATTGGCTCACTCAACAGATAAAATAATCTGGGAGTAATACCTCTATATTCGAAAGCAGATATTCAGAAAGCCTGCCCCACGAAACCCTCTCCAGCACAATCTGAAGCTCAGCGTCAGCCCTCCTGGCCTTTGCATCAGCACGAAACCCTCTACGTCAACCCGTTGAGGCACTGCGCAGCCTCTATGGGCCTCTACATCACTCCTGCAGCCTCTGCGTGGATGACGCAGGCTCTTCTGGCCTTTGCGCAGTCGCTTCTGCCTCTGTGTGGCTCCCTCTGGCTCAACGTCTGCCTTTCTACCTTTGCGCTGGACTTATGACATTATCTCTACCTCGTACTTCCTGCCCCTCGCTGCAAACTGATCACTCATTCGATCTCTCTTAGCAAACCCTGCTCTAGAAAATCGAATGATTGATCACTCTGATGTATTCTCCAACTGACCCTCAAGTCTCCTCTTACACTTTTCCTGTTGGTCCTTCAACGGCCGAGATTACATCTCTAATCAACGGCTAAGATTAGATTTGGCTTGATCCATGTCATTTAGAACCTTCTAACCCAGTTTTATATTAATACCCATTAATATTTTATTTTTTCTAAGTTTAGACTTAAGAACACCATTAAAAATATTAATTATTTTAATATCTCCTTAACCGGTTAAAATCTGCCCAAACCATTTCTGGGTCTTGGAGATCTCATGTGCTTTAGCCTCTCCACCAATTTTCATGGCTAAAGCACATCCGATGGTAGCCCAAATCAACATTTGGCGCCATTGTCGGGGACAGAGTTTTTATGTCCTTGGTCCTCACGATATTTTTCTAATCATCTAATCTTACATCATTTCTTATCCCATCAACGCCACGTTTTCTGGCGCCATTTCGTCTCTTCATCTTTTCATCGCCTTATCTTTTTCCTCTCACTTATCCTTTCATCTTCTCTATATGCACCTTTAGCACATGGACATTTCAGTTGGTTTCTTGTTTGGGTGGTAACTCTACTTATTCATCCATTATTTCTCAGACAAGAAGCCCTCCCTGATATCCAGCTGCTTCTCCCTAACTAACCTTTTGATTTTTGCCTTTTGGATCTTGGAGCTAGATTCATGTTCAAGTGGCAACTCCACTTCTTTCATTTTTTAAAGAATTTCTGCTAGAAGCTCACTTCTTGTGGATCTATTAATTTTCTTGAGCAAGGATCTCCCTCTCTAGCATCCATTTGGCCCCTCCTTTTCCCTTTGAGCAAGACATCATGGACTTGTTCGCCCCTTGTAACTTTGCTAACATTCAAGGTTATCCAAATGACCTTCCTAACAATGGCCTTTACAAGTTGCCTTCTTTCCAAGGATATAATATGGTTAGTGCTACGACTCATCCAAAAGCTTTTAGCTCTTCGTTTCATAAATATGTTGGAGGTGCTGATTATAATCATGAAGATGTGAAAATGAGCCTCTTTGTTCTTTCCTTAGAGGAAGATGCTCTGGATTGGTTTTTAGAAAACCCTGATAGTTCGTTTAATTCATTGCAATCGATTATTAATGCATTTATAGAGAAGTATGGAGACAAAAGAAAAGAAAGGCATTTGATTAATGCTATCAGCGTCATAGAGAAAAAAGAAAATGAAACCGTAGAGGAATTTAATAAGAGGTTTAATGGAATTATTAAAGAATTACCTCAAGATTATAGACCTCCTGCTAGATCTCTTTTGGATTTTTATGTTGACGTTGATACTTCTTATGAGTTGAGGCGAGCTAAAGTAATGATTATACGGCTGCCCAGGTTTTAGCTGAGGAAATTGAAAAGGATAAAAAAGCATCTCCGAAGATTGAAATTTCAGGTTTTGATGATGGTCTAAGTAAATCGAAAGAATCCAATGAATCTGATGATGACCCTATGCAAATACTGATGCAAAAACTTGAAAGCATGGAACTTAATCAAACAAAGTTAATATCTGGTTTGTAGATTTCTGTGGAGTGGTTTCTCAGAGGTTGAATTCGAATATTCCACAGTGTTCATCTTTTCCTTAGTCGACGTTTCGAGCCTAGACCAAGACTCATCAAACAAAGTTAATATCTAATAATGCTAAGGAAATGAGTGTCATGCAGGCTAGGTTGGTCCAAATGGAAAGATCTCAAGCACAGAGTTTCAAACCTAGAAATAATAATAATACCTGGCATAAGAAAGGCCCATCTAATGAGCAGAGACCACCAAATCCACTTGAGTCTGCCAATATTCTAGATGAGGCTCTGCCTTATTGTAGGGCTTGTGATGCTCTTCATGAAAAGGCTACTTGCCATCTTGTCAAAAGAATCATAGATAGTAGAATGGCAGGGACGAGCAATCAAATTAATGTTGTTGGTAAGGAATATCATTTGCCTTTAGAAAATCATGAACATCCTCTGACGATTAGGGACATAGAACTCAATTATACACAAATGATTTAGAACATTGAAGTTAACCAAATCAATCTTCAAAATAGGATAGAAGCCATGGAAGCAGATCATGACAAAGAAAGGACTTCCATGCAAAATTGTTTACTTGTCATGAGAACAAAACATGCTAAGGAAATGGCAACCATGAAAGCTAATCATGACAGAGAAATGAGCTCTATGCAAAATTGTTTGATGACCATAAAAGCAGATAATGACAAAGTAATAAAAGATATGGACGTTGATCAGATATGTCTTTAAAATAAGTTATTGACCATGGAGGAAAACCATGCCAAGGAAGTCAGTGCTATTAAGGTTGAACACTCTAACCAGATGGATGCCATAACAATTGAAAGGATCACTCTTCAGAATAAGTTGCAAGTAATGGAAAAGATACAAATACAAGAATTTCAGCATGGGTCAGAGGATGAAAGAAACAAGGAAATGTCAACAGATCATAAGTTTCCCTGTCTTCTGCAACAAGCTCCATCTTATTACGAGGAGGTCATTTGTTCCATTGAAAAGTGGCTAATTGAAGGTGACCTGGATAAAAGGGAAATTGATAAGAATCACATTGATGCTTGCGAGCTTGATCCACCAGTCATAACTGATCAGGTTAATGAAAAGAAAGAAGCGTAGGTCACAGAAGTCTTGAACATTCAAAATTTTCCATATGAGCTTTTTTTGGATCAAGAAGGAAGTTGTGCGTCGACCACATCATCATCAACATCACATCCTAACGAAAAAAACGTACAAAGAGAAAGAGAAGAAGGAAGAGGTTTGATACAACGGATGGCCGAGAACAACACAACATTGGGATAAGTCGGAGTCCTTCCATATGCAGGATTGGGCATGGCACATCAAAGAAACAACCCATTGATCTGCCCAGAAACAACCCATTGATCTGCCCAGAAATATAATTATTTTCAGAAACTTTTGCATGCTATTGAGCTACACAATAAAAGGAAGTGGTTTTCTTTCTTTTCTTTTAAAAAATCTTAACTCTTTTATTATTTTAACTATTATTTTATTATTTTCCTTAGGAGGACCATTTTAGGCTTCAAAATTCCCCTAATGGCAACCATTGGTTTTAGCTAACTATGGAGGCTTCCTTGTAAGTTTTCGAAGAAATGAAAGGATAAATTTGAAGGACAAATTACTTATGTATGTGTGAAACTATTTTATGTTTTCACTATTTACTTTTTTAACTATTGTATGATTGATAATATGGTCTAAAATTTAATTTCTACATTAATTAAATTCAGTAATTTATATTTTTAATTGAGATCACAAGGACAATAGTCATGTAGGCTGGAAATTTCTACACTGTATCAAAGCTATTTCTTTGACTGATATACTAAGTGATTTGCACAGAAGAAGGATTAGAAGTTAGAGGGTTTCAAAACTAATTTTTTGGGTTTGGGAGTTTGTGTAGTAGATCTCAAAGATGGCATCGGCTAGCTTTATATTTGAGGATAGATTGGATCATGCCTGAAATTTCTTATCATGGAAGGTGAGGATGACATTCTTAATAAAAGAGAGTGATCTTTGAGATATTGTTAGGAAAGTTGTGATTGTGCCTATATATTCCTAGCAGTTGGTAGCTCACAAGAAACAGGAAGTGAAGGCCAAGAGGATGATCTTGGATGCCATAAAAAATCATTTGATCCCTCATATATTCAACAAGAAGATAGTGAAGGAGATGTTTGATGCCTTGGTAAGTCTCTTGTGAGAACATAACTAGGAAGATGATATTGCAAGAAAAACTCAAATTTGTAGAGATGACTAGATTAGACTTAGTCACTAGTTACCTGATGAAGGTCATACAAATTTGTAATCAACTTGCAGTGGTTGGGGACAAGGTTGCAAATGAAAAGCTAGTGAACATGGCACTAAATGGATTCCTAGCTTCATGGAAACCATTTGTCAAAGGTATTTGTTCTTTAGAGAACCTTACTAACTTTGAGAGGTTGTGGGATAACTATATCTAAGAGGAGACTCAAATGGAGTGAAAGGATAACAAGGTAGTGATGAGAACCTAGCTATATATGGTAAATCAAATAAGGGTAGAGGTAAAGAACTCAACAAGGGTAAAGGAAAGAGTGAGGAGTCAACCTTATAGCCAAGAAAGGAGGCCTTGAGTAAAATGAAGTGCTTCATTTATCATAAGCACAATCATGCATCACAATGTATAGAGAAGAAGAAAAGTGAAGGGAAGCAACAACAGAAGCAAGTAGTAGCCTACACACAAACATAGATGAACAAGTTTGCTACCAAGTTCAAGGACTTCTTGTTGGTATCTTTTCTTTCTACTAGCATGGTTCTAAAGAATGCATTGTATGTGAATAGTGAGGCATCTCGACATATGAGATCAACCCAGTGGTTATTTTCTTGTTTGAATAAGAAAGACTCAAGAGTACAAGTTGAGCTTGGTGATGATGTCAAGTACATGGTGGTAACTGTTGGTATTAATCCCTTCCAGCGTGAGTCAAGTAACTCTTTGTATTTTGATGATGTAATGTTTGTTCTAGGTCTCAAGAAGAACTTTCTTTCAATTTCAGTCATGGAGGATAAGAGCTTTGCAGTTGAGTTCAAGAATCAACAAGTCATCATCAAACCAAAGTAATCTAGCCCAGATACAACTCAGGGCATATAGGTTAGAGAAGGTAATTTGTACAAGTTACAAGTTGAGCTTGTTCAACACCTAGTGCATAATAATGACATCTTGTGAGAGTTGTGGCAAAATAGGATAGGGCACCTCCATCACAAGGCGTTTCCTATCTTGAAGATACTCGTATGTCTTCCAAAGTTTAGTATTGAGTAACATGGTGAATGCAGTGGGTACACAATTGGAAAGCATACCAAGGGTGCTTTCCCAAGAAACGAGCATAGTTCTAAGGGGATTACCTAGTACATTCAGAGGTTTGTGGACTAATGTTAGTAGAATCAATTATAAGAAACATGTATTATGTTTCTTTATTAATGACTTCCCTCACAAGGCTTGGATCTACTTCTGAAAGACCAAGCATTGTTAATATTTTCATTGAACCTAGCACCCAATTCATTAACCTAGCCAATTGCAAATCTACCAAATGAAGGCATAGCTAAGTTCTTAACTTAATTAGTGGAGTTTCACATAACCAATCTCAATCACAATGTACAAACAGATTTTACCTGTCAGGCCAAGCATTGGTAACTCTGAATTAATTGTTTAGATTTGCATTAGGAGATTATTGATATATACATTGAAGGGAGACTCTTGGAATTCAAATTTCATTGTCTCTTCACCTTCCTTCTTTTCCTATTTACAATATTTACATAAATTTCATAATCCCAAAGATTAGGTGTCAACATTCCCCCCAAAATCAGAAGGGATGTTGTTGATTCCAAGCATCATTTTGAATCTTTCAAACTTTTCTCTTCCAAGCGCTTTGGTGAAGATGTTTGCAATCTGCTCATTTGTGGAACAATGTCGTAGATGGATAGTTTTGGCCTCAACATGATGTCGAATTAGATGATACTTTGTATTAATGTGCTTGGTTCAATCATGGAACTTTGGGTTCTTGGCCAACTTTATTGCAGCAGTGTTGTCAATCAGAAGAGGAGTTGAATGCACCTGTTTCTCCTACAAATCTTCCAAAATCTTCCTGAGCCACACAATTTCCTTCATTGCTTCAGTTGCTGCCACATATTCTGCCTCAGTTGTGGAATCTACTAGAACTGATTGTTTGCATGACCTCCAAGAGATAGCGCCTGATCCAAGACCCATAACATAAGTTGAAGTAGATACTCCTGTTTTTTTATCTCCATCAAAATCTGAATCAGAATATGCAATCAAGCTAAAGTCATCCATCTGTGTATACTTGAGCCCAGAGTATTGTGTTCCCTTCAAGTACTTTAAAACTCTTTTTGCAGTAGACCAATGACCCTCACAAGGTTTTTGCATAAACCTGGAAAGGATTCCAACAGTAAATGAAATGTTCGAACTGGTAGTAGCCAGGCGGTTGAGACTTCCTACAAGTTGTTTGTACTTTGTTGCATCCTCAAATTCTTTTCGTTTAGTGGATGTGAGCTTTAAATTTTGTTCCATTGGAGTAGTCAAAGGATTGCATTCATCCATGCCAAACTTGTTCAATATATCTCCAATGTACTTCTTCTGAGAGAGGAATATAAACTTAAGATGTTGGGCTACTTCAATACCAAGATAGTAGTGAACATAGCCCAAATCTGTCATTTCAAAACCTTTCATCAATTCTTTCTTTATGGATGCAATGTAGTTCTCATTGTTCCCTGTCATTAGAAGATCATCTACATACACCACAAGATATACAATTGTTTTGACAACTTTCTTGACAAAAAAAGTTGCATCATCAAGATCATAGTTTTTGAAATTGAGTTTCAAAAGATGCTCAATCAATTTCTTATATCAGGTTCGTGGTGCTTGTTTGAGGAAATACAAGGATTTGACAAGCTTGCATACTTTGTGCTCCTGAGCTTGTTACCCACCACCTGTGAGTAGTATGCATAGGAGAAAACTTTTCTCCTAGATGGTCCTTAGTCAGCAGGCAGTAGCCCCCAGATAGCTCAACGTGCCATTTTCTCCGCCACCTGAGTCAACCATGTGGTCCCTCGTCCATCTGTTATGAATGTATGTTTGAAGGTGGGCCTCTCAACCTCAAATGTTGAAATTTCTAAGTATTACCCATTAGAAATTTTATCCGTATTCTCTGGTTTATTTCGCCTACTTGTTTAGTTACTAACAAGATATTTAACCATATAAACACTGAAATAAACACAATACAGTCTCAACCATCTACAGATCAACAGCTGAAAGAAATGAACAAACACATAAGGGACACCATTATTTTTGGAAAATCGTCCCCAGAAAAACCCAATTTGGGAAAATCGATGCAGCAGTTCTGAGGGTTTTATTATCAAGCAACTTTTCTTGAGTACACTGGGTGCCAAACTGGCTCACCCGACAAAGATAAAAAATCTGGCAGCAATACCTCTCTTCGGAAGCAGATATTCTGAAAGTCTACCCCACAAAACCCTCTCCACCACAATCTGAAGCACTACATGAGCCCTTCTGGCCTCTGCGTCAACCCTCTGAGACTCTACGCAGCCTCTCTGGCCCTCTGCGTCACTTTTGCAGCCTCTACGTGAATGACGTAGGTCCTTCTAGCCTCTGCGCAGTCACCGCTAGCCTCTGGGTGGCTCCCTCTGGATCTGCGTCTGCCTCTCTACCTCTGCGCTAGTCTTCCAGCACTATCTCTGCCTCTCTGCTTCGTACTCACTACCCCTCGTTGCAACTCTGATCACTGGTTCGATTTCTCTTAGCAAACCTCGTTCTAGAAAATCGAACTGACTGATCACTCTGGTGTATCTCCAACTGACCCTCAAGCCTCCTCTTATACTTTTTATGTTGAGTCTCCAACAGCCGAGATTACATCTCTAATCAACGGCTAAGATTAAATTTGGCTTGATCCATGTCATTCAGAACCTTGTAACTCAGTTTTATATTAATACCCATTCATATTTTTATTTTCCTAAGTTTATACTTAGGAACCCATTAAAAATATTAATTATTTTAATATCTCCTTCACCGGGAAGAATTTCCCCAAACCATTTCTGGGTCTTGGAGATCTCATGTGCTTTAGCCTCTCTACCAGATTTCGTGGCTAGAGCACATTCGATGCTACCCCAAATCAACACCAAAGGTATGGCTTTTCATTAGTATAGTTCAGTAATTTTCCTCACTTGTCATGGGCACTTTTGGGCATGGATTGGTGGGGGGATTTGGCGGAAAGAGTGGGTTAGGTTTGTACTCTTGTCTCCATTGACTGATTTCGTGGTTACCCTTGTATCCTAGTCCCGTGAGATCTCCTTTACTGGCTTATTCCAGAATACCCAAAAACCGTTTTGGGAAATTCCACCCAGGTACAGTTTTATTAAAATAACTAATTATTTTTAACGGATGCCTAAGTATAAAATTAGGAAATTAAAATAATTAAAGGGTATTAATAAAAATAGGTGTGAATCTTCTAGAACAAGACGAAGATCGAGTCAATATGATATGAGCCATTGATTAGAATTTAATTTGGGTCGTTGATTACTCAACGAGAAGATTATAAGGACTTTGATGGGCATTTCGAAGATACATTGAGTGGGATCAAGAGATCGATTTCTCAAGAGAGCAATCGAAGAGATCATCGAGGAGATTCTTGCAGTGAGGGGTAGGGATAGTTTTCCAGAGGAACTTTTCTAATCCAGAGAGTGCAAGGCAGAGAGTAGTCCGAAGAGGCAGTGTAGAGTTACGTTGTGGCAGCGCAGAGCTTTAGAGGGAGTCTATATTTTTGCTGGGGAACAGTCGGGATCTAGTGTCGGAGCCCAGGTGTAAGACCGGGAGGCCAGAGGGCCGAAGTTTCCAGCTAGTAGGAGATCAAGAGGAGGTGCAGCGCAATCCCAGCAGCAGTGACGCAGTAACTACGTAGGTGTGATGTAATCCTACCCTGAGACTGTGCAGAGATAGCGCAGAGGATCATCTCCAGTGCAGATCAGTTCCGAATTTTCTAGTCACAGGGTGAGATCATCTCACTATCTTTTATCTAGTTAGATCTCTATATAAGATTGCCAGTTTGGGCATTCGAAGAATTGTATTCAAAAACTACTGCATAATAATACAAACCCTCAGCTACCTCATCGGTTTTCCCGCATTGGGTTTTTTTGGGGACATTTGTCCGAAAACAACGGTGTCACTTGTGTGTGTGTTATTTCTTCTTGCTCAGTTCTTATTTCCGCATATAATTTAATTAGTGAAGGTTGTAGTCGTATTTACTTCGATATTTACAGTGTAACACAGTAAATAACTTGCATGAATTAACAAGTAGGAGAAGTAATATCAGTTTGTCGTAATAGGGGATTTGGGTCTTCAAATTTTCACATGGTATCAAAGGGCAAGTGAAGCAAGAGAGCAGACTGAAAGAGCCTAGTGTTGAAGAGAAGGAAGGCGATTGTAGTGCTGCGTAGGCAACAAATCGAATCAGAGGGATTGCATAGTCTAGACCAGGAGGGCAAGATTATAGAGGAAAATATCTCTTTGAGTGAGCTGACAGAGATTTCCAGTTCGTGATTTGTCAGTGGCAAAGGGAGCAACGCAGAGCAGTATTCATGTGGGACGCAGTTTTCTGCAACGTTTGTTGGGTCATAAAAGTGACAGAAGAAGGAAGAAGACACTTTTTGAGGGAATTTATTCCTTAGTGAATTCCGAGCCAAGGAATTCTATTTCTCAGTTGCTAAGTAGCGGTAGCAAGGAGCAGATCTACGAACTCCAGCAAGGAGTGCCTAGGCCAGCTTAGCAGTTGCGCAGAGGAGAGGGAGCAGTTCGACTTTTTATTGGCAGAGATGATAGCTAATGGGTTGAGAGATCAAGATCGATTGGATGGACAATCCAACTATGTGATCTGGAAGGCTAGAATCTCCTGCCTTCTAAATGAGCATGATCTCAAAGCCTATGTCGATATTGTGGTAGTTGTACCCATCAATGCAGATCCGCTCAAGAAGTACAAGGTTGAGATGGTGAAGGCCAAGCGGTTGATCCTCGACAAAGTGAGGGACGACATTGTATGTCACATTGCTGGTAAAGGAACGGCCAAAGAGATGTGAGATGCCTTGGCTATGTTGTATCAAGGATCTTCCGAGCAGTGGAAGATGTACTCTGAGGAGAAAATGAGATCCGCGAGGATATATAAGGGGGAACCCATTGATCTGTTCCTATCGAAGCTTCAGGAAGTCCAAGATCATTTGGCAGCTATAGGATCATCACCTCAGCCTACAGAGATGGTGAGGTTGGCCCTGAATTCAGTCTCAGAAGAATGGCAAGTATTTGTCCAGAGTATCCTGGGCAAAGAGAATTGCCCGATTGGGAAGGGATGTGGGCTGCTCTTCAACGGGAAGAGATGAGGCGAGACTTAGTCAAGTGCAAACTTGATGGCAGCAACAGCAGTGGGACGAAGCCCATGGAGGAGGAGGAGAATGTAACCTTTGCATCAATGGGGTAGAAGGGGCAGTTGAGGAAGAAGAAGGACGTTTCTAAGACCAAATGTTTCCAATGTGGTGAATTTGGTCAGTATGCTACGCAATGTCCTATCAAGAAGAAGGACAAGGAAGAGAAACATGATTCGCACGCTGCAACCGCAAAGATCGAGGATGATTTTGCCATGATTGCCCAAATACTTGCATGGGAGACGTGGGGTGATCTAGTATTTTAGTTCGAAAGAACTACAGATAGGCAGGGTCCCTTGAGGAGTCCACCTCATGGAATACCTTGCTATGGGAGCCCACATTAGAAGTAACAGGATGGACCAGTGTTAGTTGGTGTAGAAAAATGTCAGAGTGGCAGTTGCAGTGGCTAGGAGCGCCAAAGACTGAGCAGCGCAGAGTAGAGTTGGTAGTAGTGCAGTTGGCACAGAGTAGAGTCAACAACAACGCAAAGACTTCAAAGGGTCAGCGCAGAGACTAGCAGCAATCAGAACTCCTGCAACAGATGCATCACACTGAACACCTTTGGTTCAGTATTTTGGATGTTTTTCTGTTACAATAACAACAAAGTTGCAGTGCAAATGCAGTTGGCAACAGCATGCAGAGTCAACAGCAACACAGATGCAGCATTTGCGCAGTATTTGGTGGGCAATGATGTGAGACATCAGCAACACAGAGGGAGATGTTACAGAGTAAGGGTGATGCTTCAACAGGGTGCATTACTAGAGCACATTCCTCACTAAAAAGGAGTGCTCATTTTTGGTAGCATTGGATGTGCTCTAAGCCTCAAAATTTGCAGGGAGGCTAGGACACGTATTCTAGAATACCCAGAAATCATTTTGGGAAATTCCACCCAGAGACATTTTTATTAAAATTACTAATTATTTTTAATGGATGCCTATTATAAACTTAGGAAATTAAAATAATTAAAGGCTATTAATAAAAATGGGTGTAAATCTTCTCGAAGAAGATGGATATCAAGTCAATATGATCTGAGCCATAGATTAGAATTTAATATGGGTCGTTGATTACTCAACGAGAAGATTATAAGGACTTCGATGGGCATTTGGAAGATACATCGAGTGGGATCAAGAGATCGATTTCTCAAGAGAGCGGTCGGAGAGATCATCGAGAAGTTTCTTGCAGTGACAGGTAGGGATAGTTTTCCGGAGGAAGTTTTTCTGATCCAGAGAGTGTGAAGCAGAGAGGGCAGAGAGTAGTCTGAAGTGGCAGCGCAGAGCTATGTTGTGGTAGCACAAAGCTTCAGAGGGAGTCTGTATTTCTGTTGGGGAACTTTCGGGATCTAGTGCCAGAGCAGAGGTGTGAGACCAAGAGGCCAGAGGGCTGAAGTTTCCACCTAGAGATCAAGAGGAGGTGCAGCGCAGTCCCAACAGCAATGATGCAGTAATTGCGTAGGTGTAACACAATGCTACGTAGAGACTGCGCAAACACAGTGTAGAGGCTCATCTCTTTTTCAAATCAGTGCCGGATTTTCCAGTGATAGGGTAAGATCATCTCACTATCTCTTGTCCAGTTAGATCTCTGTATAGGATTGCCAGTTTGGGCATCCGAAAAATTGTATTCATAAACTACTGGATAATAATACAAACCCTCAGTTGCTGCATCGGTTTTCCCGCATTGGATTTTTCCAGGGACATTTGTCCAAAAACAATAGTATCACTTGTGTGTGTGATATTTCTTCTTGCTCAGTTCTTGTTTCCACATATAATTTAATTAGTGAAGGTTGTAGTCGTATTTACTTCGATATTTACAGTGTAACATAGTAAATAACTTGCATGAATTAACAAGTAGGAGAAGTAATATCAGTTTGTTGTAGTAAGGGATTTGTGTCTTCAAATTTTCACAGATGCATGTTGCTAGGATTTTCGCTATACTAGGCTGAAATTTATTGCTTTTCTTATGAGAAATTGTGGAAATTTGATCTTTTATAGAGTTGCATCATGTCATGGGCCATGTAAGAATGGGTGAATGTTCCTAGAGATAATGTATGTTAAATACATCTCGACAAGTCATCATTTATTGCAAACCGAAGTATAAAGTCCTTGCAACAATTGTTCTCATGCGCTAAATGCCATGAGAAGTTGTTGAAAGCCTCCTTGATTGCATAAATTCCCCTTGACTCCATATCTCCCAAAGGACAAGGCAATAATCCTCCATTGGTGATCATTTTTAACGCTTATTCTTTTCACCTCCCTCTTTTTCTAGGCCTAACCTACATAGGTCACCAAGGGCATCAATTATCTCACAATCTAGCCATCCAAACACTTCTATTTTTGGTCCACAACTGCGATGAGGTTTTCTCTAGAAGCCCTCCAAATTTGAAGCAAATCCGACGGTGCGATCTTGAGATATAGCAAGCCCTAACTCAGGGACTATTTCTTGCCCTAGTTTTCCCATTGGCTAGTGACCTCATTGGGATCATAGCATTAAATCATCAAAATAAGATTCTTTCTTTGATCCTTTTCCTAATTAGGTCAAGCACATCCTTGATTGATCAACTCCATACCCTTGACCAAATTTTGGGTCCACTTGGCCCTTTGTGGTCCCACAACCTATTGATTCCAATTCCACAGAGATCTAGAAGCCAAGCATTCATAGGGCCTTTTGAGTCTAAGGGATTCCTTGATAAGATATACTCTCAAACCCTAAACTCGAAAAACCTCTTAGCCCTTCCTAGAGAGCCTATCACCTTGCTTCTCGAGTAAGCAAACCATACAATTGAGTTTCTCTTGTGAATAGGCCTTAGTAATCACTCCTTATCCTTCCAATGACCTACTCATCTAGTGATTCCCTTTATACCAGGTTTCCTCCCATCAATGAAAGTCCGTAAAGAGCAAGGAGTCTTAGCTAAGGTGACATTGGGCTATCGCTCCATTGTTGCCCTTGACCTAGTAGTTTCCCTTTCAGGATCCCCTCCTTGGACCCTTGCTAGTTTGAGCGGTAACAGAGCCTTCACAAAAAATCCTTTTGGTTGGGACATATAAACATTCTCTTTTAGATCTCCATTCAAGAAAGCAGTTTTCACATCCATTTGATGGACTTTCCAACCATTCTGAGTTGCCAAGGCAAACAATGTTCAGATGGTAACCCATTTTGTTGTGGGGGCAAAAGTCTCCTCATAATCGACCCCTTCCTCCTATGAAAAACCTTTTTCCACGAGCCTAGCTTTATGCTCGTCAAGTGAGCTATCTGTTTTATACTTGTTTTTGAATACCCACTTGCAGCTTATTGGTTTGGTTCCCAATGGAGGATCAACCAGCTTCCAGGTGCCATTCTTTATCAAAGCATCATATCCTTTCAGCGTCGCTTCTTTCCATTCATCATGAGAAGCAGCTTCTTTGAAGGAAGTTGGTTCGAAATCTGTAGACAAATTTAGTTCACAGTCATAAGAAACATCCATATCAACAAGTGGATCAAAATTGTCTACATTATCTCCATTCTTTCTAGCAGCACTTCTTGTCCCTGTCTTTCCAACCTCATTAGGACGAACGCTTTCAAGTGTCTTTGTGAGCCATTTTGGAGGACCTTTTCGAAATGGCATAGGATGCTCATTTGACTGAGATGGGGCTGAATCAAGATTTAGCCTCCCAATTCTCTCAATCATAGCACTGAAAGTGCCTTCTTAATCAATGACTAGAGCTTCATGAGGGGGAGAGAGTGCTTCAGAAGGAGATTCCATAGATTGATCCAATATAGGGATCCCCCCCTTCAAGATGTGGAATCTCGTTATCAAACTCTTGAAAATACTTTGCATGCCCAAATTTGTCCAAGCGATCAAGTTGCCGCTCAACAACATTGTCAGTGTTGGAAGATTCAAGAAAGATCACATCTCTAGCTATTATAAACTTCTTATTTACTTCATCATAGAGATAATAAGCTTTGGAGGTATTTGAGTACCCCAAGAAGATACATTTTTGACTCTTTGCACTGAGTTTGTTTCTCTATTCCTTATGTATCAAGGCATAACAGGTGGAACCAAAAACCCTAAGATGCCTCACCAAAGGAATGTAGCCAAACCACATTTCAAATGGAGTGTTGTTTCTGAGAGCATGAGATGGACACCTATTCTTTATATACACAACCCATAGAACTGCATCAGCACAAAACATCAACTTGACATTCTTGAAAAACATCATTGAACATACCATATTTAAGATTGTCATATTCATTCTTCTAGCTACTCCATTCTATTGGGGATTATAAGGCACGGTTGTTTGATATTTGATCCCATGCTGGCAAAGATAATTTTCAAATTCATTTGAAGTATATATTTTTCCATTATCAGGATGAATAGAGCCAATACGAGTTTGTGTATCATTTTCAATCCATGCATGAATTTTTTTTAAAGTTTCAAAAGCTTCATATTTGTTCTTCAATAGATACACCCCACACATTATGGTGTAGTCAAAATGAATGTCATCATGTATTTATTACCATTTGCAAAAGGAACAAGTATTGGGCCACATAAATCAGAATGAATGAGTTCAAGCTTTCTATGTGCTCTGGAATGAGAATCATGAAAAGACTGTTTGTTGTGCTCTCCTAAGACACAAGCATCACATTGCTTAAGTTTCCTGGGAATGGTTGGCAAACCAGTAACACCACTTTTCTTCAACAAACGGAGGTTGTCATAGTACAAATGTCCAAATCTAGTATGTTGTAAAAGACTAGATGGAAGTGTACCTTCATCATAGTGAGAACTATATGAAAAAATTTGTGCACGAGCAGAGGTTCCTTGCAGCTATAGAAGTCTTTGTTCTTATATCCCAGTCATGACAAGTGAGTTGTCTGATGCTTTTCTGACCTCAACCTTGCCATCAAATATGTGAATGGAGTGTCCTTGCTAGCGGATGTGGACCAAAGACAACAAGTTTCTCCTCAACTCCGAGAGGTAGAGAACATCATGTAGAAGAAAATCTGGAAGACCGAGAAGTTTGAGCCTAATAGTGCCAGGCCCTAATGGCTTGATTTTTGACTTGTCTGCAAAGTACTTTTCTCCATCAACATTGTTAGTGAATTCTTCAAAGAAGTCTCTTCCAAAAGTCATGTGGTAAGTTGCTCTTGAATCAAGCAACCAAGCATATTTCCACAAAGCAAGTGAAGCATTAAATAAGTCTTCAGTTACTCCAATGCTGCAATGTGCCACAACATAATGAGCGGATTCGAGTGTTTTTCCTTTCCCTTCATCTAATGATTTTCCTTTCTCTTCATCTCTTTCCTGTCTAATCATGTCCCATGAGAGCTTACATGTAGAAGCATCATGTCCATTTCTATTACACCATATGCAATGAATATCAAGCCTTTCTCCTTGGAAATGTTTGCCCCCTGCCTCTAAAATTCATCCTTCCTCGTCTTATTTGGCCACCTCTTCCTCTAGAAGAATCATGTCCCTAATGCTTCGCTTTTTGTGCAAGCCATATAGCTTCTTCAGGAGACTGAGTAGTTGTCTTCTTCTTCCCAAAAGCTTTCTCTCTTTCAGCAAACTTGTCCACAAGAGATTCAAAAGATATCTTTGAAAGTTTGCCACTTGCTTGTAATGACTCAATATAATGGGAATAAGTGGGATACAATGCCTTGACAAAAGCAGTGAGAGGAACGTCCATTTTAACACCAGTGACTTATATGTCATGCATAATGGCTCTTATTTCAGAGGCTAAGGCAAGGGGATCATCATCCTTCAATTCTATATTAAATAGTTTGATCATCAATTGAACAACTTGTAGCTCAGAGTGTGAGTCATATCATTCTTTCAGCTTCTTTAAAGCACCAGAAGCATTTGTAAATGGCATAATATGATGACTCACCTCTTCATTGACTAAGGTTGCAATCAAGGCATAGACCTTGTTGTTCTTGTTCTCCCAGATGGCAAGCTGCTTATCAGAAGTGGGGGCTTCTGAGAAGGATTGTCTCCTTCTCCTTCACAAACTCCTATCCACAACTCACTGAAAATCAAGGTGTGCTTTATCTTCCTAGACCACTCATGGTAGTTCTCTTTGCCAGTGAAACCTACTCCCACTGTGAAGATGAGTGAATGCATCATATAATTATGAATTCACCTCAAAATAATTACAATACTTGCAACAAAAATTGATGTCCTTGCAATAAAACTAATTGGTTATGTCTTCAAAAAAATCTTCAACTAAGAATGTTAGTTCTCAATATACTTCCATACACCATGAAATTTCATTACCATATAATATATGGCCATGAAAAAAAAAGTGAATGCCACATACCATACTACCTAAGGCCTTCAACGCATAAACAAATATATATACTCAACACTCCAATATAAATAAATACATATACGACCTTTTCATAATTCATTGACTATTCACCATACAATATATATTGGCCCCTTTCAACACATAAACAATGGAACATGGCCTTTATAAAGAAAAATAGCTCTAAAAAAACTTCAACACACCAGTAAAAGATGTGCGCACAAAGCCTTCACTCTCGGCAAGAAGGCCTTCAAAAACATATACGCACTCACCAAACGCGGGCAAATGAACAGTCAAGAAGACATTAACATTAGTGAACTATCATTTGATGTTGGCCCACTTATGAATGATCCATCTATGAATATTTTTAGTGTCTAAAGCACGCTTATGGATAATGATTCTCAAAATCATAGGTAAAGATGCGGGCAGATGGGCTACAAACTCTTCTCTTTTCAAGAAAACATAAAAAAACATCCATACACATTATTGAAAACACAACCCAAATATACCACAGCCTCAAAAATTATTCAATGCACATACAGACTTATGCAGCATACCATGGTCTTCACAATGCATCATTTGTAGGTTGTTTGTGCACACGATCTCACGGTCTTCCACTGTGCATTCCTCCAACAATATGTCATTCAGTGTATAGATAGCAAAGGGGTTGATTGTGGAGCGATGAAAGGAGGGGTTTTGCAAAGATTGACAGAGAAGGCATACTGCAAAAAAGGCAGAACAGAGGCAGGAAGGAGTTACAAGACTAAGGGGAACTAAAAATGGGGTCTGGCTCTGATACCATGTCAGGCCAGGCATTGGTAACTCCGAATGAATTGTTGATATATACATTAGGAGATTATTGATATATAAATTGAAGGGAGACTCTTGGAATTCAAATTCCAGTGTCTCTTCACCTTCTTTTCCTATTTACAATATCTACATAAATTTCCTAATCCCAAAGATTAGGTGTCAACACTACCCAATCAACAATTGTTCATTAAATCTAAACTTACTTGTGCACTCCTCTTGGGATAATGACCCGACTAAGAAAATTACAAATACAATATGTCTTGGAATTGATCTAGAAAATCAATCCCTACATTGGTCCTCGATCTCCTTGGCTAATTTGGATTTCCAGGTTGCCCTTTTGGACGTCCTTAGACTCGAAACTCTAGAGCATCACACTCCTCACTTGAGAGAATCCCTCTCTCAAAGGCTAGTGTTGTTATACGGTGTGCCTTCTCCACTCCTTAGACTTGCTTTTATAACTTTACATTGAGATACATCCCTAACCCTAATCTCCAAAGTGATTGACGGTCGAGATTAGATCTCATCTCACTTGAGATCCATGGCTAATGGCTAAGATTAAAACATAATCATTAAATTAATCTACTTTACTTTTCCTAAATTTACTTTAGCTCAATTAGCCAACATAATGATTATGTGCCTTTCCTAAGTTTAAAACTTAGGCTAAATTGCATTAGCAACTTTCTCACACTTGAGCAAATGTCCTAAGGAGATTGTGGATGACTTCTGCACACCTAAACACATAGGCCTATGGAGAAGTACCTTCTCAAGCTACAAACATCAACACTCTCTTAGCAAGGGAGGTACATATGCCCCTTGGAATTGGCTTCATTTCTGGAACTGCATCTGCTGCCATGGATGCTCCCTCTGAACTAGAAGCCTTCCCTGCCACTTGGTCTAGAAACATCCTTGAAGACTTACTCCCTTGTACTAGTTCCCAAAAGCCTCCTACTCCTAAACATCCTATAAGGTCATCTCATACCAAAGAGACCTTCTTGACAGACTTGGAGGAATCTGTTGACTACTCCTCCCCGTCTAAACCTAAAGGCTAACTCGCTCTAAGTTGGTCAACCTTTGGAGCTACCTGCTC
Source organism: Pinus taeda (assembly GCA_000404065.3). Classification (NCBI taxonomy): domain Eukaryota; kingdom Viridiplantae; phylum Streptophyta; class Pinopsida; order Pinales; family Pinaceae; genus Pinus; species Pinus taeda. The sequence continues at coordinate 252,970 of APFE030722432.1, read as the reverse complement.
CTTGTTCTTTGTCACTACTCTACTTCTTTCCATTGCTCGGCACTTTAGCCTATACAGGTTGCTCTCGCAAACTCCTATGGCATGGCCCTCATTAGAGTTAGATCCCATGGGTCTGATCAATGCTTATGCATCCTGAAACGCTACACAAGAGCCCTTTTTCTCTATCATAGAGCCTAAGAGCAAACATCACCTGAGTTCTGGCACCCACATCACATCCTTCAACTCCAACTTACCTCTTGACTCAAGCTCAAATATCATTGTTCCAACCCCTTTCACTACATGTTTGGAATCAACACCAAACTCCACATGCAGTTCCGAGTCCCACTCAGTCAGGCTGTCAAATAGCTCATGTGCCCCTATCATATGTTGTGTGGCTCCACTATCTAGCATCCATGCACCCACTCATAAGGTGCCTAAGAAAAGGTAGGTAACAACTGTGAACTCCGGTTTCAAACTTCCTGGCAAACTCTTCCTAATCTTCTGTCGATCTAGCTACAGTTTATTGCATGCTCTTTCTGCCCTTCCTCTTTGGACACTGTGAAGCATAGTGTCTCATCTCATGACAGGAAAAACACTTGACCTTATTCAAGTCCTTCTTCTTCTTTGATTGTGAGGTTGACTCCTCACCCCTGCTACTTGAACCTTTTCTCCTCATTGTGCAATTAGCAAGAGAAAGATTCTCGTCATCTCCACTCTTATGATGTACCCCAAACAATGATTTCTCCCAAATTTCCTTCTGAGTGAAGTCATTGCATAGTCTACTCCAATCAGGTAGATTCTCCCATGCTAGAACAATTGTCAAAAAGGTAGCCCATTGTTTTGTAAACCTGAGCAAGTCTATCCTTACAAGCTTCTCATCTAACATCGCTACCCCAACAGCTCCAAGCTCATCTTGAACTTGTTGAATCCTAGTGAGATATGATGTTAATTCAATCGTCTTGGTGTTCCTCAGCATTTTCCTCAACACCATTTTCTAGTTCAGGTTATCACTCTGATATAGACTGATCAAAGCAATTCACAACTCATCAACACTTTTCTTTCCTGATATGTGAGGGATTACATGATCCTTCACTACATCCATGAGGATACGTTTGTCTCTCACATCCTTTAAATTATTCACAACCAGTGTTGTAACATCTATAGGAGGTGTAACCTAAGTTTCTACAAACTCCCATTATCATTATCTCCTTCAATGGACAAATTATAGGTGCTCTCCAACCTGTCCTCAAACCTCGAACTAGTCACTACTATCTCTAAATCAAAAAATCAACTGAAATGGTTCTAGCCTTCACATTCTGATTGGTACAATCTCCCTCTCTACCTATGAGGGCTACATAATGGTCCCAGACCTCTGCTTAGCCTACATTCTATAGATCTTAGGTTCCATTTCCAGCCTACATGTTGTGGCCTCTTATCACCTAGCACTCAGTTGTCCAATGGCGATTTTGACTATGACAACTACCTTTGTGTGTGCAAACGCTCTAGATCTTTAACCCATGCCCCAACTGCAGCTTTGTGCATTGTGATCCTTTTACAAGTTGCCAACACCCAACTCGACTCCTGTGCCCTCAACTTTGCTCCAACTTCGTAGTTCTCTTGCAAGCCCTATCTATTGGTTGGCCACTCCAGATCTAACGCCAATGTAACAACCCTAGTGAAAATTCCATGTAATAAAAGTTAATAAAGGCAAAAATAATAACCGCAGTTGATGGGACACTTATTCCAAGTTGAATGTTGGGCAAGACATCCTAGTGTGGGTGTTCATTTCATTTATTAGGGCTAAGGAAATTGGCAAAGCCAATGGCTAAGGCTTTGGAAAGGCAAAATGGAATTTTTGGCACATTTATTTATGAAAATAATGGAAATTAGGAGAAAAGGGAGGTGAAAGGTTACAGGTTGCATGTGAGGAGGAAATTGAAGGAAAATAATGCAAAATGAAGAAAGTGTAGGCCTAAATGACCAAAAGGCTTCTGAGGATCAGTTTGTAACTTTTTGTCAGTTCAGTTTTGGAGGTCTCTCATTATTCTCTCTCTCTCACTCTTGGACACTTAGAGTTTTCTTGGAGCACTTTGGCATTGGATCAAGAAAAGCAAAGAAGGCAAGAAGAAGCAGAGATCAAGCAAGGAAGAGCAGGATCAAGCAACTACAACAGTATTTGTTGCAGGTATCGATTTGCATGTGTATTTCCTTGCTAGATTTGGCATGTGTGGTATTGCATCTGGTTCTTTTTTTGTTATGGCATGGGTTTTGCATAGTGTGACAGTGTTTTCAGCCTAGCCTTGCCATTTTCAGATAGCCATGGTGTGATGGGGTTCTCATGTTTTGGTTGAGATGGATTTCCAAATGGATTCGAAGCTGAGTGAGGTGGATCTCCAAATGACAGAGCACATGGCCTAGTGGTCCCTAAACTGGATTGTGGATCACGATAAAGCGACTGGCCTAGTGACCCTGAGCCAGACTGTGGGTTGCGGTAAAGCCAGGTTTGTGTTGCCTCGGTGGGCCTAGGAATCCTTGTTAGTGAATGGCATGATATACAATAAAATATAGAGGTGGTTGCCCTTGATTAGGCCTAGGAATTCTTGCCGGTGAATGGCGGGATATACAGTAAAGTCTAGAGGGTGGTGTCCCGATTTAGGGCCTAGTGATCCCTAGATCAGACTGTGGATTGCGATAAATCCAAAGAGACTAGGAGACAGGAAAAATCTTCACAGTGTAGTTGGAGAAATTCGGTGGCATCCATGCTTATTTGGCCTGGTGATCTGGTGGAGATCATGGTCAAGCCTGTTATTCCCTGTTCATTGTGTTCGCCTAGTGATACGGGATGGATTACAATAGAGCCAGGTTTCTATTGATGAGGGTGAGGTGGTTTAGCCTCAGAATTCCCTAGTTGATTCTTTTGGTTTGAGTCCCACATTCATGCTTGGAATATGGCACGGGGTTGAGTGGCTAAAGAGAGATTTGGCTCAACCATTCTATGGTCAAGTGGAATGTGGTAGTCCCATCCCGGATTTGGATTTTGCATCATTAATATGAGGTTATTTCTCCTTGTATTTCTATGAGTGTTATATTGGTTTACATGTGGATCATATGGTTGTGATTTCATTGGTATTTCTATTGCTATTATGCTAGTTATTGAAGTGTTTTATGACAATGGCTATGTATGGCTCTCATCATGTTTTTACTTGCAAATGAATGGACAATGTATCTATGACTTCAGAGATGATAATGCAGCAAATGATATGAGGGAACAATGGTTCTTAGCGATTCTCAGATAAGTATGAGATCCCTATGCTTAAATCTATTGTTTATACCTGTAGATTACATACTTGTGATATATTTGACGAAATGCTTGTCATGGCTAGTGGGGGTCCAATTAAGTGCTTGTTCAAGTATTTACTTTTGTATCATTATTTCCCTACTATCTTATTGATCTGAAGGTGTCATTCAATTATGGGCAGTGACCTCGGCTTTGGGCTTGAAAAAGCGGCTCAAATCCTGGGGATGTTGGCACAACACAAAGAAAAATAGTCCCTAGGCACTGGTATGCCTTGTCACGAGAGCGTCCAGAGCCTCCTGGACGCTAGCAAGCCTATAGCATGAGAGCATCCAGAGGTCAAGTGGTCAAAAACTTCAGTGGGACCCAGGGGTTAGCTACTTGAGTGGTTGGAATGGTTCCTTAGAGTCATGTAGCTGATGTGGATGTGAAAATTCTATCATTGCAACGACTGATTTATTTTACCTACTTATTTCACGATAAGTTATTTATGAAAATCCTTCAGTAAACATTAAAATAGATTATGTTGCAGATATTACATCATAATATAGAAACAAACATATGCACAAGAGTTAACACCTCGACACAGATATTTTGGACAATTAGTCCCAGGAAAAACCCAATGTGGGAAAACCGATGCAGCAAGGGAGGATTTTATTATTCAGCAATTCTTTAGTACAACTGAGTGTCAAACTGGCTTACCCAACAAAGAGAAAATTCTTCAGCACTTCCCCCAGTCTCGGCGTCAGCTTGGTTGACCTCTGCGTAGCTCCCAGACCCTCTGCGTCAGCCCCTGCCTCTCTTCGTCAGCACTGGGCCTCTCTGCGTCACCCATGCAAGCCCTCCAGTGACTGTGCAGACTGCAGCCTCTACGTCTGCTTCTCCAACCGTTGTGTTGTTCCCCTGGTGTTGTTCCCGACTCTCTGTTCCATACTTGTTGCCTCCTGTTGCTCTCCAGACCACTAGTTCAAATTTCTCAGTTAACCCCGCTCCAAAAATCAAACTGACTGATCTCCCTCAGTGTGTTCTCCAACTGACCCTCAAGCCTCCTCTTATACTTTTCTTGTTGGTCATTCAACAACCGAGATTAAATCTCCAATCAACGGCTAACATTAGATTTGGCTTGATCCATGACTTTTGGAACCTTCTAACCCAGTTTTATATTAATACCCATTAATATTTTATTTTTCCTAAGTTTAGACTTAGGAACTCGATTAAAAATATTAGTTATTTTAATATCTCCCAAATCAGTTAGAGTCTGTCCAAACCATTTCTGGGTCTTAGAGATCTCATGTGCTTTAGCTTCTCCACCAATTTTTATGGCTAGAGCACATCTGATGCTACTCCAAATCAACATTGGACGTCAATTCCACTTCCTTAAGGTCACATGGGAGGTTGAATCCAATCATAGTAGCCTCCCGTCACATATTTACCCTGGTTGGCCGATTACTTGGGTAGATGTGGGAGGAGGGTGTTACAGCCAAACCCTTGTGTGCCTCTGCTACGACCTGTGACAATTTCTTATAGCACAACAACATCCAATTAGCATTGCCTCTGTGCTTTTGATGGTTATTGCAGTCATTTCTCTTTGTGTCAGCCTATTTGCAGGTCTGATCCCTTTACCTTTGCACTGCCATCAACTAATATCTACCCCAAGATTTCTCCTATCGCAACTCGCTATCACCTAATCTCTGGTGGGTTTTTTGCTAGGTGGGTCTAATGACTCACTAAAGGTTGTCGACCCTATCCTCTTTTTTTAAGTTTTGATCTTTAACTTTAGCTCAAAGTAGAACAAAAAAATTATTTGGTTGTTGTATGAATTTTCTTGGCCACGATACAGTTTTAGCCCCTGCAATAAAAAATTTATTTTTGCCTCAATCATGGCTGAACCTAACTTCCTATGTAATTCAAAGATCAGTTTTTAGAGTTTCTCACCTTGATACCATGTTAATTTTTTCCTTGAACCTAGCACCCAATAATTCATTAACCTGGTTGATTGCAGATCTACTGAATGAAAGCACAACTAAGTTCTTAACCTAATTAGCAAAAGCACAATTTCACATAACCAATCTCAACCATAATGACACAAACAAATTCTACCCAATCAATAGTTCTTCATTAAATCTAAACTTACATGGGATCCTATCCTAGTATAATGGCCCAAATAAGAAAATTATTTCCGTCGTAGTCCTCAGAGAGATCTTTCCAATGGGCTATCATGCGCATCAAACGGAGATAATATGACCAAGTCACGACCCCGGGAAGTCGGTTGTCTTCACCCCAACGAGGCCCATAAACTCTTGGTGTTACATCTCCTCGGGTTAGGGTTTTGGTTGTTTAGGGTTTGCTCTTATTGTTCAATAATAAAACAGCCCTTGAGCCTCATTGTAGTTCAGTTCAGAGGCATGTAGCCACCACATCTCTTCTCAGAGATAAGCTACCATCGCCCTAGCTGGTGTATTTCCATTTCCGTTTGTAAGCATATTTCAATATTTTACATTAATGAAATGAAGTATTATTTCCATTGCATCTTTGTGTTTATGGTTATCTCTGTAATTTGTTGCATTCCTGTTTAAATCTGGATCATGGACCCGTTCTATCGCATTTGTAGTTTCCAAATCTATCTCTTCAAAGTCGATTGGTGAATGATCCAACCTGTCATTATCATGAGACATTGAAATGTGAATTAAAGTTTGACTTTGAAGTTTGAACTTTAAAGTACGAATTAGATTATGAAACCTTCAAATTCAAGCTCTCACCTAGTATTTGCTTGTTGCGAAGTCGTAGATTGTAATGGATAGATACAAGGTCAATTAAGTGTTTTTGTGTTAATCGGTTGCGCTTCTTAGAATGTATTTTCTCAAACATGCTCCAGTTGCGCTGACAACCTGAAGCACTGCATGCTTGGTTTAAGATTCGACGGGCAAATCTCTTTAAATCTAGCATATCACTACCAAAGTTTTGCCACCAAAGACTTAGCAAGTGCCAAGGGTTTGTGAGTAGAAGTACTAAATACTAAATAGTAAAAACTTAAAAAGACAAGAAAATTTAATAAAACATTTAACATACAAAATAAAATTTAAACAAATTTAATAAATTGATGAAGCCTTCACGCTGGGTACCTGGCAACATCTTAGATCTTTCTCGTATAGCACTAGTATAGGCAAACAATTTAGATGGCACCCTATAATCTTATAGTTGGGAAAAGACATGACTTTGAAATTCTGGATCAGGGAAGCACCTTTCCATGCATGTCATAAGTCCTCTGCCAGCGTACCCATCCTCATTAAATTTTCTCTTATCATAAAAATATTGTGGGTTTAAGAAGTACCCAGCGGCATGTGAGGGGGAATGCAATTGCCTATCCCAACGTGCATCAATAATGTCCCAAAGAGGCATATACTTTGCCTCCTCATCCCCATATCTTCTTTTGATGGCCTCCTTTGTGAGATCCATCACCTTATAAATGTAACCCATAGCTGGTTTGTCACTATCAACCTTCGTGAAAGTTCAAGCATTCAAATTTAAAGAAATATGAAACATTGTAAATAAAAATAAGCTTGAAATGAAATTTTAAAAATGAAAAAGTTAAAAGACTTGAAGTACTTGAGAACTCTAACAAGGGACTCCGTCACAGCAATAATCTTTTCGGCATCTTTCCAGAAACCGTCATTAAACACAAGTGCAACAATTTCAATGCCTTCAAGGGCCTTGGAATGTTTAGATGCCATCCACTCAGATCCCAAGAACATCCTCTTCAGATTTATCTTTTGCTCAACCATAGATTACAAAGATATGAAATTTGTTGCAAATCTAGTCACTGTAGGTCGAACAAGTTCTTTACCTTCAATGTATTTTCTCATGGTGTTTAGGACAATAGTGTGGTTGTATAGGTATTTGGTTATGGCTTTTGCCTTCTCCACAACCTCATGTATCCAATGAAGCTTACCAATGTCCTCAAGCATTAAATCTATGTAATCGGCAGCACAAGAGGTCCAAAAAATAATGGGGTGCCTAATCTCAAAATGTCTACCAACAGCCATATAATTAGCTGCATTATCAGTGACAATTTGTACAACATGTTCTTCTCCCACTTCTTGAACGACTTCCTCCATCATTTCACAGATAAGTTGGGCAGTCTTAACCTTGTCTGAAGCATCGACTGATTTGAGAAACATTGTGCTTGTTGAACAAGATACAAGGAAATTTATTAAAGTCCTATTCCTCTGATCTGTCCATCCATCACTGATGATGGCGCACGTTGTTTCTACCCATGATGAACGAAACTCAGATGGCACAAGCATGACATCTTCAACACTCCCTAACAACAAATCTGTCCTAAGGCTCTCTGATGAAGGGGCTTTGAACCCTGGACCTGCAATAGCAACTGCATCAATCATAGCTTGCCAATAAGGACTTCTGGCACAGTGGAAAGGTATGTCAGAATAGTACCAAAAGTTAGCAATGGCCTTCCTTGCCTGACTATGGATATTCTTTTTCCAACCAATGTCATCCAAGGTAGGTTGGGAACCAGGTTTTGTGCGGGAAGCAAAAAAGGTGTTATGTTTCCACCACCAGTGTTGAAGGAAGGAGGATTCATTTGGCCTTGAGTTTGACTTGGACTTGGAGGCATGTGTGGGAAACTTGGGAACGACATTGAGGATTTAACAGAGGGAGGTGACAATGGGGTAGTGGAAGAAAAACCATCAACTCCAAGAGTTCCTATTTCAATATTTTGCTTTGCTTTCTTGGCATTATGCTGATGCAACATATCAATGGCCAAGGTTGCTTGGTGTTTGACATTTTCATCAACCTTGTTGCAGAGACCCAATGTTACTTGGGAGCGGGAGCGAAAGCGGGGAGCGGGAGCGAAAACGGGAGCAAGAGCGACATTTTCAAAAGCTCCTGGCTTGGGAGCCAATCCTGGAGCGATTTTTTAAAATATATATATTTTTTATATTTTTTAATTTTTGATATATATATATGTCAACAAAAACATGTAGAATGATGAATTAGACATAAAAAACATAAAAAAACATAGATTGATCATTGAACCATATCACATCAATCATCTAGAAATTATAATCGTCATCAACCGTGTCCACAAGATAGTAATTTTACACATATTACAACTACAACATATTGAGTCTCATGAATCATGATTCATCACATTCAATCTTAAAGTTTCAACTTCAAGTTTTTAAAATTGAAATTCAATAGCATTTATCATCATTGATCACCAAAGTTGTATAGGTACTTGTAAGCTATGTTTAACCATTACAAGAAGTAATATCTTAGATATTTCTAAGTCCTAACTTCTAACTGTTAACATGATATGAAATGTTATAAATTTATAAAATGAAACATGAATAATGAAATGAAACAACTTTAGTCTTTCACGAAGCATCATATTCATAATTCACAATCATTACCAATGAGTTATAATTGCCAACTTCAAACTTCAAATTTTCATTGTCACAGTCATATATTGTTTACAAAAAATATTATTATGATATGAAAGAGTCAAAAGTCAAGAGTCAAGGACTCAAGACTCAACAGTTATGAAAACTAATAGAAACTAGAAAAGACAAGTAAACTGTAAATCTATTATCTACTACTGCATGTGGCCCTTGCCATAAGAGTATACTATATGAGCAGGTCGTGGTGGTCTTCTAGGAGTCTCCTGCACAGACCAACGACCAGAACTAGAAGGCACATGCCCTCCATGTGAGGGAGTAGATGGAGGTGGCGACAGCAAAGGAACAAGACTCAGAACTCAAGCACTGTTACTGGATGGTGGAGGTGGCATGGCTGCTGCAGCCACTTCATCTTCATCCCTTATAAGTTCCTCTTCCAGTTCTTCAAGATGTATAGTGCCATCCTCCAAATTGTCATCCTCTGGGTGGTTGTCCCAAATTTTATATGTTGGATCCTCATAAGCCTGATCACAGTAATGACTCAACAACCTCAAGTTGTAGTGCACATAAACCGACCTTTCTGCCTGGTTTTCATTGAATTTGTTTCTTTTCACATTATGTATTAAGCTATAGGTGCTCCAACACCTCTCTGCAGAAGAAGTATTTACAACTAGTGATAGAACTTTTTTTGCCAATTTTGGCAGAAGTACCTGGCCACCATATGATTCCCACCATGTGAGAGCATCAAATCTATCTCTATCTTCCATTGCATGGAAGGTACCAAACAAACCAGTGCCACTGAAGTATCTGCCTATTTCAAGGCGCACACTAGCACATTCCTCCCTGTCAGGTATCAACTTTTCTAATGCATCCAAATATCCTCTAGTTACCTCTTCATCTAAATGGGGTTTGGTCCTAACCCCAACCCCTGGTGCAAGTTGGCCCAACCAAGATGTAGAGTAATATTTTAACGTAAGGATATACGCCAAGCAATGTAGTGGAAGATTAAGTTTATTCCACCATACACACACACAATCGTGAATCAGTTTGTACAAGTCGAGATCATTGTTATGAACAATATCTTTTATTTGCCCCAACATGGTATCCATCTGCTCATACACATCGCCAATCACTAGTTTATTTGTATTTGCAAACCGAATCATGTGATAAATGGGCTTGGTGAAATCCAATACTTGCCTCACACTTGCCCAAAACATACCATCAAGAGTGGCCTCCTCCACCAGTTCAAAACCTCGCCTGTCAGCTGCATTTGTAGCCCTTTCCTTTAATACCTACCAGTGTGGACTTGATACCATGCTAGCCAATGACTCTCTTACCTTCAAAAGGCGCCTGAAAGTGAGGTAATAGCTATCAAATCTAGTCCTCGCAATCTTCAACAACTCCAATCTTGAGTGACTGTGGAAAAGGCCATGGGTATTGCTATGATTTGTAATAAATTTTATCATTTGTTTGCCTTTCTTGTACAAATCACCAATCCATTCGTATTGTTCATTTTTGTTCTTAACAACATCATGCATCAAAAGGTTCAATGTGTGAACCAAACACCCAGACCAAAATATGTTGGGGTATTTATCCTCAATAATTGCTCCCGCTAACTTACAATTAGGAGCATTATCAGTGATAACTTGGATGACATTGTATGGCCCAATATGGTCAATTATTTCAAGTAATGCTTCTGCAATGTTGATGTCAGTCTTGAACTTCTCTGAGTAATCATATGCATTTAGAAAGATGGCACCACTAACAGACACAGCAAGAACACTTATCA
>APFE030722432.1:208130-242470 GCA_000404065.3 Pinus taeda | reverse complement strand
ACCCCTCATCAAGGAAATCTGATATGGTTCTACGCCTTAAAGCTGGTGACCCTATGCCTCCATATCCACTACCTTGGGAGGATGCTGAAGGAGTTCTTTGTGCTTGTGATTGTGAGCTTGGTTCAAAGAAACCCCTTATTTTTAGATTTGTATTAGGCTTCCTCCTCTTCCCTTATGTATTTGGTTCTATCTGTTGTTGACACAGCTACGCAAGTTTTGATTCCTATTTGTTTATCTCCATCCCATGGCCTTTTCCCGCAGAGGTGTTTTCTGGCACGGGTGTATGAACCTGTGCAATTATTGTTGCAATGGGGGCAATGAAATTTAGTGGTTCCACCCCCTTTCCCTGCTTCAGGCCTGTTAACATATTTCCACAATGGGGTTTGGTCTTGTTTAGTTTTTTCAGTTGTTGAATCATGTTCACCCTCCTCCAGCTCCTCACTGGGGTTTTCATCAAATCCATTCTGTCCCCCTTCTTCATCCCCCTCTTCATTTTGACCCCTCCTTTTCCTACTCTCCAACACCATAATAACCAGAAAAGGAACCAAGAAGAAGAAAATGCCAAGAAATATAACCAGGTCCATGATGTTTGAAATTTGTAGTTCTGAAGTTGCAAAATTTAATGGGAATGGGAATGGGAATGAGAAAATTAAAAATGTATTTACTATTTATTAATTTTATTTATTTAGATTCATCATTCTAGAAATAAGTTACTAAGTTACTAACCTACCTCAACAGGCTTGCTCTTTGCTCCTCGACGCTTGGTCCTCGCTCCTTGGCACAAGCTCCTTGGCTCTCCTCCAACTCTCTCAAGTCACAATGACTTACAAAAGCCCTCCAAGCCTTTATATAACAAAAAAAATTCTTAAAACAAACTTTAATTTTACGCGCGGATCTTTTTCTGTCAGTTTCGCTCCCGGCGAAAGCTCGCGTCGCTCTGGAAGTGAAAAATAAAGCCCGCGAGCGATCGGGAGCGATCGCTCCCTAATTGCTTCGAGGCTTTATTTTTTTGCTCCCAGAGCGACGCTCCCGAAGTCGCTCCCTGTTTTGGCAGGGAGTGCAAATTTTTTTTTTCCGAGAGCGCGCTCCCAAAATCGCTCCCAGGAGCGCGCTCCCAAGCCGCTCCCACCCAAAGCGCAGATTGGGAGCAAGTTCGAGCGGGGGGGCGGGGGCGCTCCCCCGCAACACTATAGAGACCTATATCATGGCCAGGTATTTGTGCAAGGTGGAACTTGAATCTATAAATGCCTCCACTACATTTCACATTGCAAAATATACAAAGGAGCTTGGGGTCTCTAGGAATCTTGTCACAATAAGCCCAAGCAAAGTCCTTCTCCCTCAGCATTGTTGTTGTTTTGGACTTGTGTTTAAATTGTGGATTATGTTAAGATTTGGAGTCGTGCCCACTGCCTTCTGTTTAATTTGGCTCCTGTAAACAGTAAAAGACAATAAAAGATTAAAATTAAAAATTCCATATGTGTGCCTATTGAATCATCCATGGAGACTCAAATGATGTATATGGAAGTGTGATAATTTATGTGTTGTCCTATATTTCAATAAAACAATTTTTCATGTATGATTCTAGTCAAAAGTATGCAATGTTGTTTCTAATCTATGATAACAGTTAAAAACGTTTGACTACAGTTGCTCAACAAGTTTGGAGAGTATGAAGATGGACCTTTAGATGTGCATATTTAAATTTTAAACCACTACCTCTCTAGAGTCTAGAGTCGACCATGTCTGTCTGTGACTCTATTCAATAGACTTCAAGAAAATCCCAAGAGCAGGACCAGTCATTGTCGGGTTGTGCCTATCATGCTAGAGTATAGGGACTCAAATCAATGGGAAAAACAGGTGAAGGAAAAAGCCCAGTCATGCATGGAAATCCATCCCAAAGCCAACTCTTGACTTCAAAGTTCAAACCCCATCACAAACACAAAGGAGCCTTGATCAAACCCAAAAGTGGCACTCTCATGTGATAGAAACAGTAAGAACATGTGTGCCCTCCTTATGGGCTGACTTGTCTCTCATCCAATTTTGAAGATAGTGTTGAAAAGTGGAAACAAGTTAGAACGTGGCGTCCTAGCGAAGTTTGGAATGCAGCGTCTATGGAACTGTAAACTGCAAAATTTGAAAAACTAACGTAGCATCTCTGCAAACCCAAAATGCCTCAACGTCACTCGTCTCAACATCTCTGCAAAACCTGTGGCGTCCTAGCAAAGTCTGTAATGCGGCATCGGTGCAACTACAAACTACAAAGTTTGGAAAACTAACGCAGCATCTCTGCAAACCCGAAATGCCTCAGCGTCGGTCGTCTCAGGTCTCTGCAAAGCCCGTAATGTGGCATCTATGGAATGCGGCATCGGTGCAAACTGCAAATGTGGCGTCTTTGCAAACCCGAAACGCTTTAACGTTTAGAAACTGGCGGCAACGAGCGGCAGCTAGCCTAAACGAAATCGGAAATCGAGAATAAAACACCAAAAACATGGGAAAGTCGCGGAAATCGTAGACTTGCGAGTCAAACTCGCCTTGACCACGAGTCAAACTCAATCAACGTGAGTTTGACTCGCAGAGTTTTGAATCGAATCGTTTGTATGTCGAGCCGATTTATACTCGCGATCCATCGCCGATTCATGTTATACTACTTTAGAGTGTGTTATTCAGAAATTTTCAGAACTAATTCAGTGTTTTATGTAGAAAATTCCAGCAAACAAAACTATAGATCTAGGCTAGACCCTTGATGCCCAAATGGCCAAAATTTAAGAAAATTCCAATCTTGCAATTTTGAGTTATTTAAATGTGATTTTAGGGCTTATGATATCATTGTTATAAACTGAAAATTATAGAATTAATAAAACAATGAAAAATAGGATTTAGAGAGCAAACCTTAGGCCCAAGGCCTTGAAGATCCCTTGGCCAAAATTTGTTGAAACTTTGGGATCAAGTTGCCCCCTAAAAAATAGATATTTTGAGGCCCAAAACCTACAAAACCACCAAGTATTCAGTCCAGAAAACTTAGAGATGAATTTAGGCCAAATTTGGGTCAAGGAGGGTGAATGTCGAGCCTAATAGGGCCAGCGTTGAGGGCTAAGGAGGCTAGGAAGTTGAGGAAAGGGCTAATGAGGAAGAATAAGGCTAAGAAAAATCAACACTGGAGGGAGAAAGGCCTACAAGGTTGGACGTCAAGGGTTTGAGGGCAAACAACTAAGGTTTAGGGGCCTGAAGGCCCACAGCTAGCCCTAAGGGCAGCCGTCTGGGGCTTTTGAGGGAGGACGAGGCCTTTCTCGGCCATGGCTAGGCCAAAAATGGCCTAAAACCCTCAACGCAGGGCTAAGGAGGGAGGGCCAAAGGCCCTAGGGCTTACGACCGACCCTAGCTAGGGCTAAAAGGCTGACGTTGGGCCTTTTTAGGCTAACGCAGAGGCTTATGAGGGGGATGCTAGCTCTAGAGGGGCTAGATTGGAGGCCTAAAACTCGAAAACTTGGCTTCAGAAAAAATTTCTTTCTTCAAATCTGAAATTTGCTACAAAATTTTCAATGATTGGCCCCACAAAAAATTCTAGAGACTAGACCTTACCCCCAAGGGCCTAGATCTAGCTCTACTTCAACCTCTTCTCTTGACTTCACCTGCAAAAATGGAAATAAAATACCCCAACTCCAAATATATACAAAATCTTAAAACCCCAAAACCAAATTAGCAAAATAATTTATAAATTTAATTTTATAAATTATTCACAAAATTTTACAAATATACAAAGGTTTTGAAAAATAAGTTTTTTGAGAAATGAATTTTTTATGGCTTTTTTCTTTGATAAATGGCTAAAAATACTTTAGAAACCCTGTGTACACTATAGCCTTAGTGAAGTTTAAATCCACCACTTAAATATTCAAGATCCAAGCAAAGTTGATCCCTACACACAGTTTGTGAACTTGGAAACCAAGGACTGAACTACCTGCAAACACTATTTATTTATCTCAAGAAAATCCGTTAATTATATGGCGAATCAAACCACCTAAGATTAGCCCAAAACTATCAATAGAATGGTTTTATCTCCATCTAAAGAAAAACAGATCTTACCATTTATCAGCACAACATAGAAAATCTCGTAGTCAATACATACCACAAATCAATGAACATAGAACACTTTGAATTGCACCCCAAAGTCTTTATTATGATAGAAATAAAAGTTCCCAGTGGGACAATCGTTTACACAAATACTTCAGCAGCAATTTCTTAGCCAGAAATCAAATGGCTAGAAACTCAAATGACTCTCTAATTCATATATAAATCCTCCAAGTGGAAAAATGACGGCTAGTTTGTTTGATCCTTGTCAAAATAATATCGGTCGATGAAAAATATTGATTATCTTTTAATCTTAGCCATTGAATTTTTATTTTCGAGTAATTTTCGAATTTCTCATTTAATTCCATTTTTATTAACTCAAAATTGATTATTTTGAGCTAATTTCCTCAAAAATTTGACTTTGACATAACCATCAAGGTCCAAGGATCTATTTTTTCTTGAAATATCCAATATTCCCTTGGTGGAGGACCTTCAAAAATTAATTCTTTTAAGACCCACTAATTTTTCCACTTGGAGAATTAATTTTTTTAAGACATTTTAATTTGACTCTAAATTAATTAATTTATGGGCTTAGGATTTAATTTTATTTTGCCAGAAAAATTAATTAATTGACACTTGAGGGGATCTAATGTTTTTTCCTCCCTCTAATATTTTAACCATGGTGTCTAAGTATGAGGGACCATGCATTGAAAATATTTTTGACATAAGATTTTTTTACAATTCAACCCTCAAAGGGGACTACCCGTTCGGCTTAGACCCTCAAATTACAACCCCAGTCTGTGACACAATATGATCTAGTAGACCAAGTGATATGTAATAAAATAAGTTAGCCAACTAGCTTAAATTATTCCCAAATCACTTTTACATAAGAATCAACTAGAACACTAGGATTCACCTAAGATTTTGACAAAAAATTCCACCCTAGCTTTTGGGGTGATGTTGAAGGGAAAAAATTTGCCGACCATTCGTGTTTAGAAACACAAATGAGTCAGTGAGATGAAAAACCTCCTAGGATTTAAACTTTTGCCAAAACAATAGGCTTACCTAGGTTGTTACATACATTCATGGTCTTACTAGCATCATTTACATTACATAACTTGCAGAATGGGTTTATAATGACACATAAACTGTTGATAGATGATCTGATCTGTTGAAAAAAAGTTGGTACTGCCGCTTCCTTGGAACTTTGACAAAAATTGTGCAACAGGTAGAAACTAGGATTTCTTTGCTGGAAGAATTTATCAATGGGTCCTTGACACAGTCAAGATCTTTTGTTTTTTATGTAATGGAGACATTACTATATGATCCTTAGTTTTACAATATATAATTTTGGGCTGTGGTATAACATTATTTTTGTAAATGTCAATACTTGAAAGTATGATTTTGAGGACCATAGAAGGAGAATCCATCATGTTTTTTCATATGGTTTTTTGTTTTCAAATATATTCAGAGTAAAAGATGAGAGACCCTATCTTCCATCTAGTTATGTACTTGTGCCAAGAGCACATAAAAAATGTGATTTCCATTCTCTCTTTTGAATAGAAATTACAATCTTTTCTTTGGAAAAAAAAATCAAAAATATAAACGGTAAGTGTAGAATTCCCAAACCACAATGAGAACACAGGTGCATAAGAAGCACAAATTATATTGAACTTTGAGCTCTGAACTTTGCCAGCTCAAAATCAAAAACCCACAAATAACCAGTACAATCTTCAGAATCAATAAGTGAATATGGGAAAGGGCAGCCAATTTCTCAGGTGAGGTGGGATGAAACGCTAAAGAGTTGCTAAATGTCCAAGAGTAGTGAAGACATACCAAGATTTCAGGATCAGAAATGTTTTCTACCTAACATTTTGAAAGACAAGATCCACTTTCATCGTGGATCTATTAATCATTGAGAGGGATAAAATTAAACCGATGGAAAAGCCTCTTGGTGCTTGAAGGATCAAGGGCTAAGAATCAAGATAGATCTATGCTAGTTTATTTTCTTAGTTATGTTCTCCCTTCTCTCTCTCTCTCTCTCTCTCTCTCTCTCTCTCTCTTTGCGACTTTTGATGTGGGAAATTAAGTTTTTTCCATTTTATTTTAATAGTGTGATAATCCCTTATTACACATCAACTGGGCTGTAAGAACACCTAATTTGTCTCTGTGCAAAAATGTAGGGAGTGTTCCAAAGGGCACCTGTCAAATGCTGCCATTTATTTCTTTTTCATTAGGGATTTTATTTGCAGAAACAAAAAAACTCATTGTAGGAGTATATTTGTGAATTGGATCCAACATATTCAAGCAATTCCAAATCTTCCGGCTTACTACAGTGGTTAGGTGTAATATTCCTAGGGAATATTTACAATAAATAACAAAGCAAACATAGACATAAAAACCATGAAAATCAAACACACATGAAATTGCATCAAAAACTGCTTTGCTGGGCCATTTTATTATAATATGAAGAGGGTACAATGAGGTGTTGGAAAGAGTACACTTGGGCATTCTCAATGAAATCTAGCTAAGCCCAAATGAATATTAACAAGTCCCTCCCAAATCTGATGCGGCTCTCTCCTGGCTCTACGCTGAAACTGACAAGAAATATGCTGTTGGATGTGAAGAACTGTTGTTAGGGCCACCTCCGGTGCTCGGAAAATTCTGGGAAATTAACCCCGAGCTCTCAACCAAAAACCCACGAAAGAATTGGCCAAATGTTGACCTCGGAATTTCAGCCCAAATTTCCCCGAGCTCCTCTTGCTGTTGGCTAAGTTGGGACCCTTGTTTGACCCCTCAAATCTGCCCAAAAAATTCTGCAATTTTAGATATGAGATCCTTGTTAAAAACCCAGAAAGGGTTTTTCTTGGTTCCAAACTTCAAAAATTGACCCTTCATAGCTTGGACCTCCACCAAATTCGAATTTGTTACTGTGGCTACTCCTATCAATCTCTGCTCTCCAAACTACAACAATCCTCCTACAATGCTCCTCTAAATGAAATCCTAGCAACTCAACTCCTAAATCCTTCTCTCAATCCTCCCCACAATCAGCTCCACCAATGACTGCACAGTCATGGGACAAGTCTATGCAGGCCCAACCAAATAAATTTGTCTTACTGAGAAGGGCACTCTCAACTCCCATAAATTCTCTTCCTTCACCTACAATTTGGACAAGGAATTGCACAATAATGCTATAGCCTCTAATTTCAGTACCCCACTTCACCCAAGAACTGTGTGGTTCTTCTTCTGCATCCAGGTTGAAGCTAAGGCAAATCGTACCACCTGAGACTAGTCCCCCAAGTCTCCACAAAGTCGTGACAATACCTCCCTAGGGTGGCACTCGTGGTCCACCGAAGAAGAGGATAAGATTTCCCCTTTGAAACCTTTGGTGCTAAACAGCACTTGTGACTCAGCGGAACAGCTAGAGCAACAATGAGTAAATGTCAAAATATTAAAAGTTGCCCAATGTTGCCTTCAACCCTCTATTTATGATTGTTGCCTCACCTTTCCTTGTGGGTCCCTCATCCAAATATTTCGACCTCCTTTCCACAAAATCGATTTTTCCTCCAAGGGGTGCGTATTCCATAAGGGGTGGCCCCCACATTCCACTAATATTGAAGTATTCGATTTCTCCTAAGTCCCATGTACCAAAAATGTCTCTAATGCTCAGATTACAAAATTTTGCTATGCTTAGAACTTCCCCAATAAACTTAGTTAATCTTGTTAAATAAAAAATCAAAATTGGGGATATCACAATACTCCCCGCCAAAAATTGTTTGTCCTCAAGCAATGCCTGAACAAGCACGCTCTCTGGTTGTTGATCCCCACTATCACTACAAAATATGCCAGGGTCCCAAATGCGCCACTGAATCATCCCCAGCCTCTGCCCTGTCCTGTCATGAAGGAATCCCCTGATACCAGGATCCCAACCCATCTTGTCCAACATGAAGCTCCCCTTGCTCCATTCACTACCCTGCCAGGTATAAGTACCAAAAGCCCTTCGCATACCATCAATGAGTAGGGAATCATGATAATGTGGCACCATGTCCAACCCCTCACGAAGCGGCCCTACCAAGTAATCCATCTCATATACTCCAAGAGTAAACTCTTGAAGATACCACCCAATCCCTATGGAGATAAAGTCTCGCTCACATCAACTTCTCCAGATATCATCCTGGTGACCAACCTTCCATGCTAATGAAGTTACCGATGCCATCAATGACTCATTAAAGCCCAAAGGAAGATCTGAATGATCTCCCCATGTAGTAGCCAGCTCATCCCTAAAGGTCATTGAGTTGTGAAGTACTGTGTTGCTCAGGTCCCCTGCTAGTCTCAAAAGGGTGCCACCATGCTGGCGCTGCACTACTTTGACTATTACATACTTCCCATCGTGACCAGACTGTACCCTCCTCTCCTGGGACCTGATGGCGAAAAATCTGTGAAGGCCAAGCTCATCCTGCCCAGGCATCTCCATGATGCCAATGTCTACCCATCCACTGCCAATCTCGGCCCTGAGCAACAACAAGATAAATTTGCCTCGCCATACAATGGAGGTCTCGTTGATCCCCCATGTGTCAAATACAAGGTGAACTAGATCACCCTCTGCCATGTCTCTGATCATCACAAAGTGGAGTGACCTGTCAGCTGACTGAATCCCCAGATCCCATAACAAGATTCGTTGCGACATAGTCCTAATGACTGTTGGAACCCTCCTGTTCCATATCTTTGCTCCCTGTATGTAATCAATGTATAAACTCCGTATGTCGTGAATCGACCAGGTGAACTCAAAATTGCCCTGTGCCTGCCATGCCACATCGTGAAATCTGTCATCCTGCCTCCTGAAAGTGCACCCCAATACTGCCTAGAGTCCAAACATCTACATGTAGATGAGGTCTATCATCCACTGCACCTCATGCTCGTATAATGCCTCAGACTATTTCGCTGAAATTGCATCATGCAACTCCCTCGCAATCATTCCCGCAAGTGTGAGCCCAGGGGTGGAACACATGCTACCTCGGCAGTAAACCACGCCATCCCTAAGCCTATATCTATCGGCTTGTGCACCCACCAAATGTCTCAACTGGAAAATCTCCCTCTTGCCCATAACACATTGTGTCTCGTCCATCTACCTAGGGTGAGCCTCCCATGTTGTAAAAAATTCTCATTTCCCACCCCGGTTTTCAGTTTCACCTTATTTCTCCAAAATAGTTAAATGCCCTTTCCCATATCCATACATTCAACAACTGAAAAATAAATATTACTGAAAACACAAATTCTGGAAATTTTACAGAATGCTGGAAAATGCAGAAATAAAAAAAATCAGCAGGCACAAACAGCCATTAAACACATTTAAACACAGTGATTTTTGGTCAAAGTGACCCTGGAAAAACCCCCTACAACTCTTGGGGAAAACCAGTTCGAGAGCTCCTTATTTCTAAAAATGCTTTTTACAGTGAGAAATATTCAGCAAAAAATCAGCAAGCAAAACTTTTACAACTTATCTCATTTTCCGTGCCTAACAGCCAACTGGAAAATACTTGCAAACAGCGAAACTGAACAGCAATAAATGCTATACGGCCTCCTCAATTTTCGTGCCCACTTTCAGCGTTAAATGTTGTTGTATGGCCTGCCTAGAAATGCGTGCTAAGCTGCCATAAATACGCTGTATGGACCTCGATTTGCATGCAGAAAAACCCAGCAATATGCTGTACGGATTTGCCTCGATTTGCGTGCCAAAGTACAGCCACTTGTTGTACGGCCTTCCTTGGAAAATGTGCTAGCAAACTGCTCCTCGATTTCTGTGCAAACAGTTGTACGGATTTCTAGAAAATCGTGCCAAAATCTGCCTTTCATTGTGTGCTAACTCAGCTATATGGATTTGCCCAACTGCTGCCTTGGAATGTGTGCCAAGTTGCTGTCTCCTTCTCCTCCCTGTCCATAAATCTCCCTTGCTCTCTTGCTCTCCTTCTCTCAATCTGCTCATGAAAGAATGAATGACCTTTTCCTCCTTTTCCTCCTTTAATCTAACCCTAAGTGACTTTTGGGTGATCCCTAAATCTAATGGCTGAAATAGATTGAGATCTAGGGCTGAGATTAAATGCTCATTTAAATCTCACTTTCTATTTTTTAATTCACCCCACTTTAATAAAGACCCACTTAGTCATTTATTTCCAAAGTCACTTTTCCTTTCTAATTTTAAATTGACTTTATTAAAGTCACTTTAAAATTAGACTTTAGTAACTTTATCACTTAAAGTCACTTTTAAATTAGATTTGACTTTATAAAAATTATAAAGTCACTTTAGGAGAAAAATTAAATTCTTTTGAACACTTTTCCCTAGGCCAAAGATCAAAGCCTTAGGGAACCACCTGTCCTCTGGTACCAAATTTCAACACATGTCCTGTTACCTATATTGAGAGCATCAAAGGGCAATAACCAAATGCCCTACGACTGTAAGAAGTACTGGAGCGTGATAGGTGGGTAAGTCCCCAAGGGTATGACCAAGAGTCTGTCGGGATACTAAAGAGTAACCCTATGGACGTCCCTCCCTTCGCCTCGGATCTATTGATAACCCAATCGAAGAGCTGTCTCTGTTGAACATGTTGTCCCTAGATGCTCAACAATGTCCCCATCGATCCAGGGTGAGATGCTCCTACGCATCCCTGAGTATCATGGCCTAAAGCTGTGTGATAGTACGCTTCAGCCTGCACTTGACTAACATCATCACCTCTATAGTCACATCACCAGGTCCTCTAATGAATGGATCTCCATAATCTCGGATAAGTGGATCTCCCCTCCTGATCCTCCCTAAGAGATCTAACATGCAAATCTCCCTATGTACCTGTGGGGGTGTCCCTATGGCGTTATTCCTCGGTGACCATTGTGCCCCATATATACATGGGAAATCCTCCTCTCCATACAAGAAACTATCTGGTGGCTTGTCGATGCGACCACCTCTGACAACCTCCTACCAAGGTACACTAATCACCCTATGCCCCCACACATGGCCAACATGCCAAGACAACTCATGGAGTCTTCCTGCCCCTCTATCAGCTCGACCTGTCATGGGTGTTGCCCAAAACTCTGGTGGGAATATGAAAATGGGGGTGATTCCAATCATTGGATCCACCATCCTGCTACTACCCTAACTGACCCAATCCATGGAGTGGTGAGGAGTCCACCTGGCTCCCAACGATGATCCAACCCTCGAGCCCCTCTGGAAAGCCATGACCCCTGCTGAACTATGCTCCCAACCATGGATGTATCCAAAAACTTAGTCAGCGCTATGAAGTAACAACTAAATAACTCGTGCCACCTAACCCCATGAGAGGTATCAAATGCAAGGGTCCCCAAATACGTAGCAAGTCCATCATGCGAGTGTTGCGCCCTGCGCAACTCATGTCGCCTCGTCTCACTGGCCCGGTCAACATATACAATTTTTCTATGTAACTTAGGCACTCTCCCTCCAATGTGCATAGGTAGCCTAACAGTACTGCAAGCCCCATCTACGTAAGCCTAGAGAGTGCTACTAAATGGAAGTATTGCAACTCTGTTAGCTTCCTGTGCATTTATCTGCTCCACGTTGATGGCAGACCCAAAAGATGATTGCCCATCCTCCTCCATCATGGACTCAACCGGAGTCTCAAGTTGCCCCACCACAGATACCTCCTCAAGCATAACATCCTCATCTAGCTCAGGCTTCTCAAGGTGCTCTCCATGCAGCTGTATGTAGCTATCGTCTGGGAACTCTGTCACGAATCTAGGTACCTCTGTGCCTACAGGCACCTCGTCAATGGATGGTCCCATGGGTGTGTGCCCAACTGTCTCCACCAATGTGTCAATCGGGTCTACCAAAGGAAACTCCCACAAGGGTGGCTCATCTGTCACGCTATGTGTATCTACATGCTCCTCACAACCCTGCATGGCCTCAGCCTCATGTTCGACCTCTTCATAAGTGTCCTGAGGTCTAAAACCAGGTCTCCACTAGCAAAATCGCCTTCAGCTCTGATCCTCTAACTGCCCACCTCTACATGATGGTCCAACCATCGAACTATACTTCTCCTTCTACTATTCATCCAAGGAATGAGGCATGGTAGGATGGTCAGACTGACCATACATGTGGGTGTTGTATTGCTAGGATGCGCGTGTATGTAATTGACTTCTATATTAGTTATGTATCAGTCGTTGGATCCCCTCTAGAATCTGTTGGTTCTGCCTCACCAATTGTGGGCTTTGCCTCTACAACTCCTCCATGATCTTGCTAGCCTCCCCACAATTGGCCAAGATCATGCTCTGATACCACTGTAATGTTCCTAGGGAATCTTTACAGTAAATAACAAAGCAAACATAGACATAAAAACCATTAAAATCAAACACATGAATCAGTGCATGAAATTGCACCAAAAACTGCTTTGCTGAGCCATTTTATTATAATATGAAGAGGGTACAATGAGGTGTTAGAAAGAGTGCACCTAGGCTTTCCCAATGCAATCTAGCTAAGCCCAAATGAATAATAAGAAGTCTCTCCCAAATCTGATGCGGCTCTCTCCTGGCTTTGTGCTAAAACTGTCAAGAAATACTTTGTTGGCTATGAAGAATTGTTGTTAGGGCCTCCTCCGATGCTCGGAAAATTCCGGGAAATTAACCCCTAGCTCTCCACCAAAAACCCACGAAAGAATTGGCCAAATGTTGACCTCGGAATTTCGGCCCAAATTTCCCCTAACTCCTCTTGCTGCTGGCTGAGTTGGGACCCTTGTTTGACCCCCTCAAATCTGCCCAAAAAATTCTGCAATTTTAGATATGAAATCTTTGTCAAAAACCCGGAAAGGGTTTCCCTTGGTTCCAAACTTCATAATATGACCCTTCACAGCTTGGACCTCCACCAAATTAGAATTTTGTTACTATGGCTGCTCCTATCAATTTCTTCTCTCCAAACTACAACAATCCTCCTCCAATGGTCCTCCAAATGAAATCCCAGCAGCTCAGCTCCTAAATCCTTCTCTCAAGCCTCCCCACAATCAGTTTCACCAATGACTGCGCAGTCCTGGGACAAGTCTACGCAAGCCCAACCAAAGAAATTTGTCTTGTTGAGAAGGGCACTCTCAACTCCCATAAATTTTCTTCCTTCACCTACAATTTGGACAAGGAATTGCCCACTAATGGTATAGCCTCTAATTTCAGTACCCCACTCCACCCAAGAACTGTGGTTCTTCTTCTGCGTCCAAGTTGAAGCTAAGGCAAATCGTACCACCTGAGACTGGTCCCCCAAGTCTCCACAAAGTCGTAAAAATACCTCCCTAGGGTGGCACTTGTGGTCCACCAAAGAGTGAGATTTCCCCTTGGAAACCTCTGGTGTTAAACAACACTTGTGACTCAGCTAAACAGCGAGAGCAACAATGTGTAAATGTCAAATTATCAAAAGGTGCCCAATGCTGCCTTCAACCCTCTATTTATAATTGTTGTCTCACCTTTCCTTATGGGTCCTTCATCTAAATATTTCAACCTCCTTTCCACAAAATCGATTTTTCCTCCAAGGGGTGCGTATTCCATGAGGGGTGGCCCCCATATTCCACTAATATTGAAGTATTCGATTTCTCCTAAATCCCATGTACCAAAAATGTCTCCAATGCTCAGATTACAAAATTGTGCTATGCTTAGAACTTCCCCAATAAACTTAGTTAATCCTGTTAAATTAAAAAATCAAAATTGGGGATATCACACTAGGTATTGGCTAGAGGAATGATAGGGCTATCTATGAATGCCATAAAGTAAACTAGGTTAGATGAAGTATTGGTTAGGCAGGCTGGTTGGATGAATTCCACCATTTCTCTACTTTGAGAACCGATCAGATTAAGATAGAATGGATTACATTGATCTTTAATGAAATGAAGTGACAAATATATTAAATAATTTTTGCATCAAGAGAAGCCAGGTACATTCTACAACCCAAGCGGGAATGTGAGAAATCCATCGAGTCTTCATATGTCCATCTAATGGTGCATTGAAGGGACATTCACATAGACCTTTTTTGGGCCAATATGGACATTGGCATTGACCTTTTTAAACCTGGGTGTGATAAGCACCTCGAGGTTGCAAAAGTTCATGGATGGATTTCTCAAGTTCACATAAATAGCTAATGTATGAAATATTGAAACTCCGCGCATACAATCTCAATCTCACAACCTCCGAGGAGATTCATATACGACAGGGCAGGGGTTTAGATGGGTCTGTGTTGATGTGATATTTTAGTAAATAACAATATATAATGCAAAAGAATTAAGATGGTTTGGAATTGTTCTTGTGAGGTCCATAATTTTTTATAGTCAACATCTGTCTCAGTGCATTAATCACAGTGAACATTTGTTTTACAAACCACAACTAGTCGTTAGTTAAGGTGCAGAATTTATTATTGGTGCATTCAATTTAGCATGCGCAATGGTCTATTGCATCTGAAATTGCAAAGCCTCAAACAGCAGCATACCTGAAGTTTGAGCTCGCAATTCTTGCAACATTAGCCTTCGTTTTAGGAATGCCCCCTGCTTCTTGTTGGCCATTCTCAGCCTCTGAGTACCCACAAATGGTTGTTCTAATACAATGCCTGGCCTTGTAACCATGGAATAATAATATGTGAATGGACATGATAATGCCTCCATCCCACTCTACGCAACTTCAAATTCGGCTGGTGCTTGTTCCAGGGGATCCCAACGTCGATCTGAACCCAAAAAACCTTAAATAAAAGCTTAAACCGGTTAGCGAATAAATTCATCCAACGATATGTGGAGTCGCAAACCATTGCACCCATTCAAGATTCATTCCATTATCCGGATATCACAGGTGGCAATATAAAATTTGTGCCTTAGTATGCCAAGTAGGCAATGTTGTTGCCCTCTGGTTTCATCCGGTTTTGATAGCGATATCTTGTGGATGTCTTAACAATTTAAAGTTCCGATCTCGTTTATGTGAAGGTTATACACAAAGGTTATCATTGGTTTGTAGAGATAATTACATGTCATTATCAGTTTTTAAGGATAGTTTTACAATTATGTTATAGAAGGTGGATTCTAAAAATGGTTAAATTGATGATAATAAGGTTTTTTATTATGTAAAATTATTTTTATGTTTATCAAAATTAAATGAGTAGTAAATTTATTAATTAAAATGCTATTGATGTGGGATTTTATTTGATTTTAATTATATATTTTTTTGAGTAATCCATTAAGAATCACTAAATCTCTTATTAACTTAAGTAAATGATAATATGATATATTATAAAATTTAGAAAAAATGCAAAGAAAATATTGGAAGGTCTTAACCATGTGTTTTAATGTTTTGTTTAAGGTGTTTAAAAAGGTAATGGTAAAGTTGGTAGTAGAATACTTCTTTCACATGATTAATCTCACAACTTAGAAATTTATGTCAAAATTTAAGGGTGAATTTATGTGTGCATCAATATGTCCATTAAAAAAAGGTTGGACATACCTATTAAATATGCATCTTGGAATTGCTTTTACAACATAAAATCTCTTATATCTAGAAACTTAATATCCCACAATGGTTAGAGAATTTGTAGTAACATATAAGCCCAAATCTACCATGATCTTTACGTCCTAATGTTAGGATATTTAAACATTAGAGTTAGTTAAGTTCAACTTGGTCTAATGTGTTTTTTAGGCAAAAGTGTGTTTTTTTAGTATGCATTATTTGCATTGTAGTATGATGGTCATGATATGTTCTAAACATAGAGTGATCTGAAACCTCAGATTCTCCTTGATACTAATCGCTATTGATATGTGGCTTAAGACTCAATTGGTCCATTATCTTTATTTAAAAAGCATGCCTCAAGTGGCTACATTGGCTAGGGTCATGGATTGTTTTCCTCTACGAGGGTTTTAGCCATGAAAAAATATGATCTTTGATCTAGTTGTGTGAGTGGCTATTGAAGTTGTTCGTCCTATATGGAATACTATGTTTTCTCAAACATGGTGCCAGAGCTCGTTTGAAGAATTGCTCTCATTGGTGATCGAGATCTTGAGCCCGTGTTGCTGCATTTCCAAGATCCATTATTTATGTATCGTTTTGGCCTGAAAAGATTGTTCCATTACATCCATAACACTACTTTTAGCTAAGAATGTCTTCCATTTCATTTGAAATAGTGTATGTTTTCCCAAGGTACAACATTTTCCATTAGATCTAAAGGTATACAGTCCAAATATGCCCTTTTTTTAATTATTTTTTTAAGTGTTCATATTTAAGTTTTCTTCTTTTACATGATTAATCTCACAACTTAGAAATTTATGTCATAATTTAAGTGTGAATTTAAGTGTGCATCAATATGTCCATTAAAAAAAGGTTGGACATACCTATTAAATATGCATCTTGGAATTGCTTTTACAACATAAAATCTCTTATATCTAGAAACTCACTATCCCACAATGGTTAAGAGAATTTGTAGTAACATATAAGCCCAAATCTACCATGATCTTTACGTCCTAATGTTAGGATATTTAAACATTAGAGTTAGTTAAGTTCAACTTGGTCTAATGTGTTTCTTAGGTAAAAGTGTGTTTTTTTAGTATGCATTATTTGCATTGTAGTCTGATGGTCATGATATGTTCTAAACATAGAGTGATCTGAAACCTCATATTCTCCTTAATACTAATCGCTATTGATATTTGGCTTAAGACTCAATTGGTCCATTATCTTTATTTAAAAACCATGCCTCAAGTGGCCAAATTGACTGGGGTCATGGATTATTTTCCTCTACGAGGGTTTTAGCCATGAAAAAATATGATCTTCAATCTAGTTGTGTGAGTGGCTATTGAATTTGTTCCTCCTATATGGAATACTATGTTTTCTCAAACACGATGCCAGAGCTCGTTTGAAGAATTGCTCTCAATGGTGATCGAGATCTTAAGCTCGTGTTGCTGCATTTCCAAGATCCATTATTTATGTATCGTTTTGGCCTGAAAAGATTGTTCCATTACATCCATAACACTACTTTCAGCTAAGAATGTCTTCCATTTCATTCGAAACAGTGTATGTTTTCCCAAGATACAACATTTTCCATTAGATCTAAAGGTATATAGTCTAAATATGCCCTTTTTTGAATTTGTTTTTTAAGTGTTCATATTTAAGTTTTCTGTTTATATTCCTAGTTTGTTATTCTTTTGGTCTATTTATGCTCTTTTTCCCATGCTCTGTGTAATCCCGATATATCATAAACATAGTGGACAGTGTTTTCTTGACTATGTATGCTCTTTGCCATGCATTCCGTGTAATCTTGGCAAATAAAAAACAATAACAAAACTTGCATTTATAAGGTAAGTTAATTGAGATATAACTTCGTTGTTGTCGAGCTTTTGGAATTTTTTTATTTGTTTTGTTTTTAGATGAGCTCTTTTTTTGGGTAAGCATGCACTTCAAACCGGAGCTTCAATAACAACAATATATGTGTCCTCCTTCACTACTATTGTTATGTATTTTCCACTAGCTCAATTAAAAGCTACTCTATTTAGTAAGAGGTTTTGAGTTCACGTCTCTTTTTTAAGTAATTTTTTGAAAAAATCATGCAAATCTAAGTTATTTCATAAATTTATTGTAAAATGTATTTCATCTATTATAAAATTTAATCATTATAACTAATTTTAATCTTTTCTTAGATATTTTTGCATGCAACTCTAGTTTTTAAAGTAATTTCATTGTAAGGCTAATTCTCACTTGTTTTATAAAAGTGGGTAACCTCATAAAGTAATTTATTTGTAAAAGAGAGATTATAGGCAAAGCTATAGAGGGAAAATATTAATTTTTTTTAGCAACATTCATCATAACAGGGCCAACTTTTACCTGTCGCATGACTCTTTGTTATTATTAATGCATTTTTTTAAAAAGGGCATAACTTTCACATATGAAGTCCATTTTAAGTTTCAATTTTTTTAAACAATCCATTTTTCAGGAGCTTTTCATCCAACTATTCAATTTCAACTTTTGAAACCATATTATCTACATTTTTAATATTCCCACTCCAAGTGAACTTTTGCTTACTAGTACCAACTACTTCTCATAGAAATCCCACATGGAGGATGTACTAAGAAGTAAAGGGTTGAACTAGATTACCTTGGGAAAAGAAAAAAAAAAACATTGATGGTGATAAGAGAGCCAAATAGCATAATAGGAATGACAAAGCATGTGGATTAATTAGAATGTTCATTTCTCCTGATTTGTGATTTTATATTTAAGGAATCGATGACTTGAAGGAAGACTTGGAAATGTTGAAAAAAAATATTTGGTGAACCTAATATTATTAGATCTCAACAACTTGAAAATCAAATCATTACTTTAAGTCTTAATGATTTCTCTTACATTGACGATTGTTTATCTAAGTTCAAAACACTTAGACATTTACATAAAGACTATCAAGTTGATCAAGAGGATGAATGTTGCATATATATTATTCTTTCGAAGCTTGATTCTACATATTCTATTTTTGTATCTACATTTTATTTCACTACATAAGCTTTTGGGAATGTCTATAATATGCCTTCTCTTGAATATTTTTGTGACTCTCTGAATAGAAAGCAAGACAAGCTCTTGCATATTGGATTGATCGGCCCTACAAGTATATATAATGAGGGGGTAGTGGCCCAACAAAAAGATAAAACAAATCATTCAAAGAAGCAACATCCTTGCAACAACAAACAAAATAAGGGTCCCAAACCCTCTCAACCAGCCTCTCTAATGTATAAGGTTTGTATACATCATGAAATGTTAAAAATATCTAAAATATGTAAATATCCATTTATAGTAGAAATAATATATTCATATTAGAATGTAGAAATGTATAAGAGATATGTTTACAAATGAGGACCCACTTACATACCTAGGAAGGTGCCCCTCCATGAACGTTCATGTCCTTTTAGACATGTCTCTTTCGTAACTGATTATTATTTAATTATTTGTTATTATGATGATTTATTATTTATATTATTGTTATATATGTTATATTCATAACATTGTCTTCCTCTTTAGAAAAGCTTTGTTCTCAAAGCTTATTGTCAATAAGGCGTGTAAATTGTTTCTTTGTCTTGTATTCTCTTTCTATCTTTCAAAAATCTTTGAGTTATCATCTTCAATGATACAAGATGATAGGATCTTCTGAGTGATAAACAAAATTGTCGAACTAAGAAGGGCTTTGACCATCCTAAATCAATCTTCTATGGAACTTTGCAATTCTTTGACAGTAAGGGATAAATTGTTATCTTAAGACTGAATTGTGTAGACATCAATATTCTCTGGAACATGAGTCTGTTGTTTCTATTTTGAGTGATAAAGATATGTAGATTGATTGAGATGCCTGCTATTGTGATTCAGATGTCGATAAGGAGTTCTTGTGATTTGATTTTTGTAACATACTAGGGAATTTTTCCCTATGGTTTCCAGGCAATTGACTCTTGTTGTTCTTGTTGGAATTTCTAAGTCTAACTGTTAGAAACCCTTCATGTACTTTTCTGATTTATTTCTGCCTACTTGTTCTGATTAATTAACAAGTTATTTACCATTAAAATACTGAAAATAAATACAAGTGCATGCTCAACACATCACAGATCATCAACTGAAGGAAACAAAACAAGCACACAAGTGACAATGTTGTTTTTGGACCAATGTCCCCGGAAAAACCCAATGCGGGAAAACCGGTGCAGTTATCTGAGGGTTTTATTATTATGCAATTTATGAATACAATTTGGATGCCAAAACTAGCTCACTCAACAGAGAATAATCTCGGCAATATTACCTCTCTACTCGGAAGCAGATATTCCGGCTAAAACCCCAGATAAACACTCCCACAACTCCCAGCTCCAATCTGCCCCATGAAAAACCCTAGCATCAGCCTCTAGGGACCGCGTTAGCGCTTGCTGGCCCTACGTCAGCCCAATAACCCTTGCGTCAGCCTCTAGAGCCTTTGTGTCACCCATGCCGGCTCTCTAAGGCACTGCGCAGCTCCTAGCTGCCTCTGCGTGGGCCCTAACTTGCTCTATGTGGCCTCTAGTTGACTCTGTGTCCCTCTCTCCTGACTTCTACGCTGATTCTCTTCGGCACCCTCTCTGTTTCTGTATTCACTGCCCCTCGTTGGTGATCACTAATTCTATCTCTCCTAGTAAACCCCGCTCTAGAGAATAGAATGATTGATCACTCTAGTGTATTCTCCAAGTGACCCTCAAGCCTCCTTTTATATTTTTCTTGTTGAAAAATCAACGGCTGAGATTAAGTCCGTAATCAACGGCTAAGATTAACTCTAGCTTGATCCATGGCTTTTGGACCCTTCTCACACAGTTTTATATTAATACCCATTAATATTGTATTTTCCCTAAGTTTAGACTTAGGGACTCCATTAAAAATATTAATTATTTTAATATCTCCCAAACTATTTAGAGTCTGCCTAAACCATCTCTGGGTATTGGAGATCTCATGTGCTTTAGCCTCTCCACCAATTTCTACGGCTAGAGCACATCCGATGCTACCGCAAATCAACAGTTATATCCAATAATCAAAATTTAATTCACAATTGTTAATCTTCAGTGATATAGTCAACAAAATATCATGAAACAAGCTTCAATAAACATATTACAATGGCTCATGACGAAAATTTTGTTACTCAATAACATATAAATTCAGTGTTACAACTTCATACTTCACCGTTATTCATTGTTTCCCCGTTGACATTCCTTTTTAAAGAGGGCTCAAACTACAGAGAAAACGTCGAATTACGGAGAATGTCCTTGCTGGTTTGTGCAACTTTTCCCTCCCACAAGACAAACATCTACAGGTACAGTGCTCTGCCTTTCAATTTCCTATCTTGAAAACCCTCCTCATTGATCATCCAAGTAGTAGATTAGGATCATAAATGTCGGATCCTTTAGTTGAGTGCTTGTGCCACAACCCTTCAATAGATCACCCACTTCAGGAAATTTATTTGCTTGATTAATTGCCTTAGACAGAAGATTTAGCTAAGCTTATCCAAAGGAACAAATAGAGTTCTCATTATTGAGATAAGAATTTAAAACATAATTTTTGTGTCCTCCACAATCTTTGTTCCAAAATCTAGTCTCGCAGTTCCTTCAATAGTTATATCTATGCCAAAATGCAAGGGGCAAAGTCTGCGTGAATACCTTGCCGAAAACGCTCCTTAAATTTTGTTCCAAGGTATGGGCTACAAAAAGTTTCATTGACCTTCTGTGTCCAAATCCAGAATGCTAAGTTGGAAAGAAAACTAGGTTGCTTCAGAAAAGACAATTCACCCAACAAACTCATTGTTTCAAGAGATAACCTCATGCCCAAAACAAAAAGCAAGAGATGTCTTCATTGCCTTCTTCATATAGTATTTTGTTGCTTTAGGAAATGGAAATTGATTTTTAGAGAACTCACTGCCCCCAGCCAGAATACTTGTGCCCACCACAAAAAAGAAAAAGAGAGATGTCAACTAGGGTGGAATCTTTTAGCACCGAAATTGACAATAGAAAAGGGGGACTTCAAAGCCTCAAAGTTAATACTCAAGAAGCAAATGAAATGATCCACGCTTGATGATCAAAATGAATCGAATCCTCCTTAATTTATAGGCTTCCTTGATGGGTTTTATTTTCATAAATGGTTGAGTAAATCTTACTCAAAACCCCAATTCTAGGTTTTTCACCCAGTTGCCCAAAAATTTTACCAACAATGGGTATTTTTGGGTTTTTCCCCTTTTCAGGTGGACTATAGCCTACGAGGATGGATAGGCTAATGAGTCATGTTTTTCCTCAATTTGTTGAGGATATTACAACCCCCATGCTCGAAATTGCTTTCCCTCAAGCAATTACAAGTTCGGGTGCTACAAAATCCACTCTCCTTCCCATGTTGCATCCTCCTCCAGTAAATTCTTCCATTTGATGAGGTATTATGGAATTACTCTTCCACTTAAATTGTTTTCTCCATGGCCATGATTGTTTCCGGAATCAGTTCTAGTTGTCCCTCTTCATCAAATGGTGACAATTCAACAAAAGTAGTGACCTGTTGACCCACAACCTTCTTGAGGCATTTCACATGGAATACATTGTGGATTCTATTGTTACTTGGTAGCTCTAACTCATATGCCACCTCACCCACTCTACAAATAACTTTGTAAGGCCCATAAAATCTCAGCTTCAATTTTTCCGCTCCACTCTTCTTCAATGTAAACTGTCTATAGGGTTGCAATAGCAAGAAAACAAGATCTTCTATCTCAAAATAATGATATGTTCTATGTTGATCTACATACAATTTCTGTTGATTTTGAGCAACTTGTATGTTTTCCTTGAATGCCCTGAGAATGTCCTGACTCTCTTGTATCCAGTCTCTGGAAAAAGGTGCCTTGTTGTCTCCAAAAGTTATGTTGATGAAGGACAATGCATCATATCCATATAGAGCTTTGAAGGGCGTCATCTTAATGGATAAGTGGTAGCTGGTGTTGTAGCAACGCTCCCCAAGGTATAACCACTTAATCCATGCCTTTTGCTGACCTGTCACATAGTTGTGTAGGTACCCTTCAATCCATTTATTCACAATTTATGTCAGATTGTCAGTTTGAGGGTGATATCTAGTGTTAAGTGTCAATTCAGTTCCCACTAGATTGAAAAGATCTTTCCAAAACACGCCCGTAAATCTATTGCCACAATCACTAACTATATTCTTTGGCAACCTATGCACTCTAAAGACTTCTTTGAAAAACAATTATGCCACTTTTTTGGCCGAATAATCAGTTGAGATGGCAAAGAAGGGTGCAAATTTAGTCAACCTGTCTATCACTGTGTAGATGCAATCCTTCCTTGCATTTTGGGTAACCCAATGATGAAATCCATTGAGATGCTCTCCCATTGTTGTTCTAGGTTTGGTAGGGGTTGGAGAAGACCTACAAGATGTGTATGCTCAACCTTATTCTGTTGGCATGTCATGTATTCCGTGATGTATTTCATCACATCTTCCTTGAGCCCTTTCCATGAGAATCGTTCCTGAATCTGTTAACATGCCTTGAAGAATCCTTGATTCCCAACTGAGGGAATATCATGTGTAGACTTCAACTGGAAAGTGCATCGGACACAATATTCCTCTTTCCCTTCACATAATCAATATCAAAGTCATAAGCTTGGACCTTGCTTACCAATTTCTGTTGTCACTCGTTAAGGTCCTTTTGCCCCAAGAAATTACGCAGGATTGTTGTGGTTTGTCCTAACTATGAACCTATTTCCAACCAAGTATTATCTGAACTTTGCCAAAGCATGCATGTTAGCCAACATATCCTTGTCATATATTGAGTAAAGCTTCTCTATGTCCTGAAGCTTCTGACTTTCAAATGCGATAGGTGACCCTTTTGCATTGAGACAACCCTATTCCTTCCCCTGACACATCGTACTACAGTTTGAATGGTTGACCAAAGTCAGGAAGATCCAAGACTAGACATGAGCTCATTATTTCTTTGAACTTGTTAAATGTCTTGTCATATTCTTCTATCCACTGGAAGTTCCCTTTTTGGTTAAGTTTGTCAAAGGTGCACTTAACTGAGAGAAACCCTTAACAAATCGTCCGTAGAAGCTGCAGAGCTCAAGGAACCCATGTAATTCTGTTAGAGTTTTGGGTGTGGGCTAGTCCAATGTTGCCTGAATTTTCTCTTGATGAACTCATACTCCATTTGTGTTGATTATGTGTCCTAAATAAAGAATCTTCATCAACCCAAACTTGTATTTTTTCACTTTGGCATAGAGAGACTGCTCCTGTATAATGCTCAAAATTGTATCCAAATACCTCAGGTGATCGTCCCATGTTTTGTTGTAAACGAGAAGGTCATCAAAGAACTTTAATAAAAAATTCCTTAGTTTCTTGCTAAAGATATTATTTGGAAAGTAGTGGGGGTGTTGGTTAGCCCAAAAGACATAACCAAGAATTCGAAATGTCCATAATGACATCAAAATGTTGTTTTCGACATGTCCTCTTCTCGAACTCAGATTTGATGGTACCCTGATCGTAAATCAATTTTTGAAAAGTAAACTTCCCCGTGAAGTTCATTCAGTAATTCATTGATCTTGGGGATAGGGTCCCTGTTTTTGATAGTTTTTTTATTGAGTGCTCGGTAATCAATGCACATTCTCCATGTGCTATCCTTCTTCTTTATCAAGACCACAGATGAGGAGAATGGACTCAATCTAAGTCTGATAGGGCCCATTTATAACAACTCATAGATGGTCTTTTCTATTTCATCCCTGACTTTCTTCAAGTGTCGGTAAGGCGTGGTGATCACAGATTTAGCTCCCTCTTCCAGTTCTTTAGTGTGCTCAAATCCTCTTTTAGGAGGCAATCCTGGAGGAATATCACCAAACACTGAAGCATGCATGTCGATTATTTGTTAAATATTTGTGTTGTACAACAATTTATCATTGTTGGGTACCTTTTTGTTCATGATTCTACAGTTTGTTGCATATGTGACATCGTCGTGCCTAAAGATAGTTTCCATTCTTTTGGTTGAAACAATTTGTGGCCATCATTTGCCATACCTCTCAAGACTACCCTACTACCATTTGGTGCTTTAAATTCCATCTCAAGTGCTTAGTAGTCCATTGTGTGCTTGCCCAACAAATACAACAATTAAACCCCTAATAACATATGGAGATATTACAGATATATTACATAGAGATATTACAGATATATTACATAGAAATCACTAGTAAAAGTATAGTTACGAAGATTTACACTCAAACCTAGGATCATTCAGTGCAATCCAAGCTATATCCATTGCAACTACTATATCGCGGCCTTCAAACTCTTCGATGGCCTGACCCGTCACCCTGATAACACAATAACGTAGTAGGTGAATTTTTCCCTAGGGGTTCCACGACAATTGACTCTTGTGGTTCTCTCAGTAATCAAAATTTAATTCACGATTGCTAGTCTTCAGTAATACAACGAACAAAACATCATGAAACAAGCTTCAATAAACACAATACAATGGCCCACGACAATTTTGCTACTCAATAACATATAGATTCACTGTCACAATATGATAATTAATTCAAAGTAACTTCAGTTTCCACAAAGAACTATGAACCACACTTATTGTCGTTAGAACCAAATTCCACAGTATTGCTTACCCAATCTTTGAATGAGTTTTGTTTGCTATAGCTACTGAGCCTTACGATATTTGCAACATTAAATTTGAAAACCTGTTATAATTTTGTACTTCACCGTTCTTCTTCGTCTGCTAGTCGATGTTCCTTTTAATTGAGGGTTTTAACTGCAGAGCAAACGTTGAATTCCAGAGAATTTCCTTGTTGGTTTGTGCAATTGTTCCCTCCCGCGAGACGAGCATCTACAGGTACAATGGTCTACCCTTCGAGTTCCTATATTGAAAACCCTCCTCGTTGATCATCCAAGTAAAGATTAGGATCATAAACGTTGGATCCTTCAGTCGTGTGCTTATGCCACAATCCTTCAATAGACCACCTGCTTCAGGAAATTCATTCGCTTAAGTAATTGCCTTAGACAGAAGATTTTTTCGAGCTTATCCAAAGGATTAAACATAGTTCTTGTTGTTGAGATAAGAATTTAATCTAGAATTTCCACATTCTCGACAATCTATGTTCTAGAATCGGGGATCATAGTTCCTTCAATAGGTATTTATGTGCCAAAATGCAAGGGCCAAACTCTACGTGAATACCTTGTCGGAGCACCTCCTTAAACTTTCGTTCCAAGGCACAGGCTATAGAAAGTTTCGTTGACCTTCTGTGTCCAAATCCAGAACGCTAAGTTGGAAAGAAAACTAGTTGGCTTCAGACAAAACGATTCACCCAACAAACTCGTTGTTTCAAGAGATAACTCCGTGCCTATAACAGAAAGCAACAGGCCTTCTTCATACAATATTTTGTTGCTTCAGGAAATAGAAATCGATTTTCCGAGAATCCACTGCCCTCAGCCAGAATACTTGTGCCCACCAGAGAAAGAAAAAGAAAGATGTCAACCAAGATTGAATCTTTCACCACCACCACCGAAATTGAAAATAGAAGAAAGGGTCTTCAAACCCTGAGAGTTAATGCTCAATAAACAAATGAAATGATCCACACTTATCATCAAAGTGATTCCACTCCTCTTTAATTATCAAAATGAGTCCACTCCTCCTTAATTTATAGGCTTCTTTGAGGGGTTTCATTTTCATAATTGGTTGATTAAATCTTACTCAAAACCCTAATTCTAGATTTTTCGTCCAACTACCCAAAAATTTGCTTAACAATAAGTATTTTTCAGGTTTTCCCTTTTTTAGGTGGACTATAGCTTATGGGGATGGATAGGTTAATGAGTCTTATTTATCCTCAATTCATTAAGGACGTTACAAATTTTCCTTATCATGTGCATGGCAATTTCCTATTTTATTTCAAGCACTGATGTTGTTGAGTTGGTTACATAATCTTCACTTATAATTTTCATCGTCTGAATTGCAACATCTGAATATGGTTTTACTTTAGTTGATTTGTCATATTTTTTAATTATGATATTGAATGGATCAACATTCGTTACTTTCAATTTTTGATAAACTTCCATTGAGCTTCTTCTCGAGTTCCTTATTTATTTGTTCTAATTTGTGCTTTGTAGCTTTACATTTCTTGACTTGTGCAAGTAGTTTTTAACTATGATTTTTTAAACGAGAAATTTCTTTGTTTTTATTAGATATTACTTTTTCAAGCTCTTTCTACTTTTTAGATATTGTTTTTTTATTATCTTGAAGCATCAGTTTCAAAATATCCTTAAAGTCTTCTGATGAAGGCATTATCGATTCTGACTTCATTGTCATGTCCTAGAATGTGATCATCTTCTTCAAACATCAATTTGTTTTCTCTATGGTTAACATGATCATTCTCACTTTTTTAAACCAAAGAATGTCAAAAATTATGTCAATCTCTTTGTTAAGCATAGTTACAATGTTGAATTGAGATATATATTCATAATAATCAATTGTCACTTGTAAATCATTAATTTTATACTCTTTCTTGCCAAAAATATTTTCCCTTTCACCAATATTTTTCTCTAGAATTGATAGTTGATTTGTCAAATTAATATTGATAAAAATTTCCTTGTCCCTTGCATTGATAATGATATTAATCTCTTTCCCTTGGATACTTGTTTTTAATGTAAATAATATGCAATCTATGATTGAAAGATAGTTGTACTAAATCTTCCTTCCTTCGTTTCTCGATTATAACATGTTATTTTTTCTTCAGAGGTTGACTCCATTTTTGCATCTGTCTATAATTTCCTCAACAATACTTTGACCAAGGAGTTTATATATTCTTTGTATGAGAGACCCACTTCTTTAATATATAATTTGTGATATGCTTAATTTGAAAAATTATTCAATAACTTTTGTTTTACTTTATTATTATTATTATTTGTCGTTTATAAATCACTTTTCGGTTTATAAATCACTTTTTTTCTTTTTTCTTTTTCCCTTATAATTTCTTATCATATAAATTTGAAAATATAAAATTTATTTCTTTAAATTTTTACAAATATATTTCTTATACTTCTCTTAATCTTTTTTATTCTTATACTTATATTTAAATAGTCTGAGTAATATTTATTTTATTACACTCTCTTAAAATAATTTTAATATTGTCTTTCCCAAAAAAATCCATTTATTATATAACTTGATATATATTTATATATATATTCTTTAAATCTTCAAATTCTTTTATGAGACTCCACTCCAATTTACCCTTTATAAAATATATATTGTGTGCGGTAGAAATAATTATTTTATTTTCATTTGATTTCCTATAAACCTTGTTTTAAGAAGGGTCACGATTCTCTGTATTTTTTTCACTAATGGACACGATTTTTTAATATGGGTGATGTTTGTTATAATAGAATCCACTAACCAATGTAACTAAGAAAGTTGTATGGATGATATACAAATTAGACGACAACAACAATTGATATAGGGTGAAAATGATTTAAACATTTATAGACGGTTAGCGACTATGGCCAGTAGTGATGACTGTGATATGTTGGTAGGCAGCTAGTGGAGGCGATGTATACAACGAGGTTGTGGCGCATGCAAAAGGGCTGACACGAGTGGCTGACAAGGGAAGTGACGACTATGGATGGGGGCGGTTGACCCAGTGGCAGAAAGGTGGCGGGAGGGGCTACAACTGCGGCTACCGCTGTGTGATGTAGCTTCGTGTGTTAATATATAAATAAATATTTATTTTATTTTATTTTATTGTATTTGTATTTTTTTATTTCATATATATATATAATTTTTATGTTTTTTTTGGGGTAAAAGCCAATTTCAACCTTTTGGTGGAAAAAGGCCAAAATCGCACTAATTGTCAAGTTGTAGGAGAAACTACAATATCTACGAGTGTGTAGTAAAAACTTTCCTAATGGTCAGGACCAAAGAATGTGACTCTGATATCAATGCAATTAACAAGGTTAGTGTATGTTGCGGAATGATCACAATATCTAAAACTTGTAAATATCTATTTATAGTAGAAATAATATATTCATATAAAAATGTAGAAATGTATAAGATATATGAGATGAGATATGGTTACAAATGAGGACTTCCTAATATACTTAGGCAAATGCCCCTTCATGAATGGTCATGTCCTTTTAAATATGTCTCTTCATTTACTAATTATTATTATTATGATTTATTATTTATGTTATTTATATATATATATATATATATTATATTGATAACAACCTTTAGTCCAAATGGTGACAAATGATCAAAATCAAAGAATAAGAAGACCAATGGACGTTACCCCTATTATAAGAGAAATGGCCATCTAGAATCTAAATGTTTTAAAAAGATGAATGCCTTAGAAAT
The DNA here is from genome assembly GCA_000404065.3 of Pinus taeda. NCBI lineage: Eukaryota > Viridiplantae > Streptophyta > Pinopsida > Pinales > Pinaceae > Pinus > Pinus taeda. The sequence goes on along the minus strand of APFE030722432.1, from coordinate 213,528 downwards.
AACAATGAAGAAGCACAAAACCAATCACGATTCTTCTTCTAACACTTCTTCTCATGGACATGCACTTTCCATTGTTGGTTTCTCCTTCAATGCAATCCCTACTTCTTCTTTTGATGAGTGGCTTATTGATTATGGATCATCTTATCATATGCTAAGGATAAAACCATTTTCTATGCTCTTAATGATTGTAACACTAAACAAATACTTGTTGGTGATGCTAGATATCTTATTTTTGTATGGTCTAAAACAATTCAAGTAGATAATGGTCATTTTAATGATGTGTCATGTGTTCCAAGTCTTTCCTACAACCTTCTATCAATGTATCAGATCACTCTTTGAGGTGAAGGTAAAATGGTAGATTTTTCACCTCATCAAGTTGTAATTAAGAATTTAAAAGATCCTAAGCATGTCCTCACCTCTAGAATAGTTGATAATATTATCAAGTTGTACAAGCTTGACAATTTTGGGTCATGATCTTATCCCTCAATTTGTATTTCGTATAGTTATAACTTGAATAGTTCAAAAGTGACCATCTTAGAGAACTAGTTGACAATCACAAACACATAATCATTACCATGCTTGGTGGAAGGAAAAATTGACATGCATTCCATGGAGGTTGACTCCCAGGGCTTGTTTGGGGTAGGTAGAGGAGTGTACAACCACTGCCTCTTGATGGTTGGTTTAGTAATGTCATAGGAAATGCACGATCTGATATATCATTGGACATTTTGTTGAAGCTTTGACTAGTAGAATATTTCTAAAGTATTGCTATTATCTTCTCCACACCAAAATTCCCTTCCATTGGACTATAATGCCCCTCCTAGACCAACTTGCAACGCTTTCTTGAAGGAACATAAAGGTGACCCAAGTAGCACAAGAATAAAGCCTAGAGGTGGAAGTTTAGAACTTGTTTTCCTGCGATTAACATCTAGTATATAGTAGAAAATTTAGAGTCATTGTTATATAATTGTGGCCACCTAGAGGTATCGTTCCCACATGAGTTAAGAGTTGTGGTTGGCGCCACAACTGGGGGTTGAATGGGGTAGTCTATGACACGATTGGTGCAAACCTTCTTATATTTGATGTTTAAGTGGAACTGTTGCATGTATGTGGACCATTTTTATAGCAGTTATTTTTTAACTTTCCTTGTGTCTACATAAATTGCAGAGGCTTGTGATTAACATAGATGATCGTCTCCTTCCCCATAATATAATGCTTCCATTGTCGACATGCTTACACAATAGAGTATGTCGACTCCTTATCATAGGTGGGGTGAATTCAAACAATATTAGAGTGTTTCATTATGATAGGCCACCAAATGTCCTTACTAAGTGAGGACCACATTGATAGAATAGTTAGAAGAATATGTCTCAATCTGAAATAGTTGTTGCAGATATGGAAGGGTGAGGACTGGTGCAAAGGAAAGGTAGTTTTTTAGATCCTTGGATGATTTCTACTATGACTCAAACCAAGAAAACTTTTCTTTTGCTCCAAATTTGGTCACTTGACCTAAGGACCAAAAAATTTGAGAGAACCCCACCATGAACCTTCAATAGAAGTTGGAAAGGCCCAAGAATCTAGGGAGCTCTGTTAGTGTTGTCGAGGTTGGCCAATCTCGAATGAATTGGATCTTGGTTGGATCCACATGCACCCCATGTCCATTCATAGTGTATCCCAAATATTGAATTATTTGCATGCCAAACGAGCACTTATCCAGATTGGCATAGAACTTGTGTTGTTATAGTATGTTCAATGCTTATTGAATGTGATATAAATGTTCTTCCCATGCTTTGTTGATGATGAGGATGTCATCCAAATATAAAACCACAAAATATTTTTGGAATAGTAATAAGATATTATCCATCAACCTCGTGAATGTTGTTGAAGCATTAGTCAAGTCAAAGTGAATGACCAACCACTCGAAAAGGCCTTATTTATATTTCAATGTTGTCTTCCATACATAAATTTGTTCAACTGGAACCTAGTGATAGCCCAAATTTAGATCAATATTAATAAGGAACTTGATACACTTAAGGTGGTCAAGAAGATCATTAATCCTGGGGAACTAGTATATGTTCCTGATAGTTATTTTGTTTAGGGATCTATAGTCAATACAGAGTCTCCATGTCCCATCATTCTTCTACAAAAACACAGTTGGACTATTGCAAGGTGAGGAGCTCGACTGAATGTGGCCCTTTTGGATGAGCTCATGAATCCAATATTTTATTTCCTCATTATCCAGAAGAGAACATTTATATATTGGGCAAGTAGGTAAAGGATAACCATGTATGAAGTCAATTAAGTATTTGACCTAGAAGCGTAGAAGCACCCCCATAGGTGGTGAGAAGATATATTTGTATTTCTTTACAATCTTCTCCAGTTACTTTTGTTGTGTAGAGAGGCCCGATGTAGAGGTTATGGTGGTTGTAGTGACCTTCCTTTCACTTTTTGTTATGTAACCAACCCATAGCAAATATAGATAAATGACTTAAAAATTATCCTCTTCGAGGGGGAAACCTCCTTTACATTACATAAATGAACAATTATTGGACGATACAAATGACAATACCTCCTTTGTATATATAAGAGTCTAAGGGGTCACAATATAATCAGAACCTACATAACAATAATAATGTAAGGGCACAACAATAACAATAGTCAGCTTCTATGGGGCACAACAATAACAATATGTGGGTTACATGGGCACAACAATAACAATAGGGGGGATACACTAGTATTATAGGGACCTAACATGTTATGAAACCAGCTCACAAAAAGATAGAAAAGATAGATGAATGACTTAGAAATAAGCCTCTTCAAGGGGGAAACCTCCTTTACATTACACAAATGAACAATTCTTAGATGATACAAATGACAAGACCTCCTTTCTATATATAGGAGTCTAAGGGGTCATAATGTAATCAGAGCTGACATAACAATAATAATGTAAGGGAACATCATTAACAATAGTGGACTTGTATGGGGCACAATAATAACAATATGGGGACTGCATGGGCACAACAATATGATAAGGGGGTTGCACTAATAACAATAAGGGGTTACATTAGTAGTATAGGGACCTAACATGCCCCTCTCCTTCAAAAAGTGTTGTCATCAACGCTTGAGTAGTTTTGGATGCTTCTGTATAAAATTCTTGCCCTCCCATGTGGAATCTTCAGTGGGTAAGTTCTTCCACTTGATGAGATACTCTGAAATTGATTGCTTTTGTAGCTGTTGGGTTCGTGTTCCCATGAGTACTTCAGGTTTCAATATTATTTTTCCTTCCTCATCAAGTTCCGACAATATTGTTTGAATTGGGAGCTTGTCACTTATTAACTTCTTTAAGCATGAAACATGGAAAACTGGGGGAACTCCAGAAGATGCAGGAAGCTCCACTTTGTATGCCATAGTGCCAATATTTTTCTGCGCCTTATAAGGACCATAATACTTTGGTGATAATTTATTATCCTTCTTAGCTTGCTTGAGGGACATTTGTTTGTATGGTTGTATTCGTAAAAATACCCAATGGCCTATGTCAAAACTTATTTTGTTGCGATGTTGATCTGCCTGTTGGTTCATTCGATTTTGTGCCAAAGTGAGTTTATCCTTTAAGAGTTGGCGAACTTGTTATTGTTGAGGGTCTACCTTAACACCTTCATGAGATACAGTATGACCCAAGAATTCCACCTCTTGTACTCCAAAGAAACATTTGGAAGTTTTTGCATATAATTGTTTCTCGTCCAATAGTCTCAACACTCTATCAACATGTTGAACATGATCCTTCCAAGAATTGTTGTAGATTAGTATATCATAAAGAAATACTAACACAAATTTTCTAAGGAAGGGTTTGAAAATGGAATTCATCAAACCTTGGAATGTAGAAGGTGCATTGGTAAGGCCAAAAGGGATGACCAAAAATTCATAATGACCCTCATGAGTTTTAAATGTTGTTTTTAGAATGTCTTTAGTCTTCATTCTGATTTGATGATATCTTACATGAAGGTCCAACTTGCTGAAGTAAATTTCTCCATGCAATTCATCCAATAATTCATTAGTGAGAGGAATGGGAAATTTATATTTAATAGTGAGCTTGTTGATCTTTCTATAATCCAGACGCGTGCGCCATGATCCATCCTTCTTGTGCACCAATACTATTGGAGCAGAAAAAGAACTTTGACTAGGTTGAATTATACCATCCTCTAGCATTTCTGCAACCATACATTCAATTTCACTCTTTTGTGCAAATGGATAGCTGTAAGGCTTGATGTTTGGAGGAACAATTCCTGGAAAGAATAGCATGATCATGATCAAAAAGAGGTGGGAGGTCTTTGGGAGTCTCAAATATCTTGGAATGATTGTCCAAGACTTTTTGGAGATCTGGAGAAATAGATGATTTCGACGTGGGAACCTTTAGTGAACATAATTGTGCAATTACACTATGTTGTCATGCCGTTAGAGCTTATTATATTTCCCAGTTTCCCTACGATACCCCTTAATTCAACTTCCTTTCCTTCTAAAAAAAAATCAATAAAAGCCCCAAGGGATAGCTCAAATGGTCGAGTTCCCGTTACTAAGTACCTTGCTATTGGGAGGTCACGGGGTCAAATCTCCTCGACGCCCTTGGGGTCAGGCTAGCATAGAAAAGCCGACGGGCAGCTCCCTTCGGGTGGAACTGCCCGGATTCGTTCCTGTGGATGTAGCGGCCAGTGGCCGTGAACCACCATTGAAAAAAAAAAAAAAAAGTAAGAGAAATAAATCAATCAATGTAGCAAAATTTTCACACCTGAGGATACTGAGGTTATAAGTGCGAATTCATCCTCCAATATGGAAAACAAATCCTCGATCTCTGTTGAAGTTGTTGCTTGCTTCTCCTTCTTGTTCTTCTTTCTCTTAGGACATTGACTAACATAGTGACCAAGTTCACCACAACCAAAACACTTGAACTTCGAAAGGTCCTTCTTCTTGTCTCCTTTTGAGTCTTGTGCCTTGCTGGGACTCTTCTTCGTCTTCCCTTTACCTGCAAGAGAGACATTCTCTTGCTCCTCCTTCACCTTCGTTGCCTTGCCAATATTGCTAGTATTGCCCTCAACTAAGTTGTGCCTCAACTTCCCCTGAGTGAAATCACCCCATAGGCGATCCTAATCTGGAAGCTTGTCATGCCTAGAGACTACTTGGACGAATGTACACAACTCCTTGGTGAACTTGTTGATTTGGGGTGGCATCGGATGTGCTCTAGCCATGAAATTTCATGGAGAGGTTGGGGCACATGAGATCTCCAATACCCAGAAAAGGTTTGGGCAGATTCTAAATAAATCAGGAGATATTAAAATAATTAATATTTTTAGTGGAGTCCCTAAGTTTAAACTTAGGGAAAATAAAATATTAATGTGTATTAATA
>APFE030722432.1:192602-208017 GCA_000404065.3 Pinus taeda | reverse complement strand
TGGTGCTGCATATAGGAAGAAATTCAATTCCTTGTCTATCTTACAATGAATAAAATTATGGGTACTACCTGAATCAATCAACACTATTACCTTTTTCTTCTTGATATGTCCATCTATCTTGATAGTTTGAGGAGTGGTAATTCATGCCAATGCATTACAATATATGGTCGGATTCATTTCTTGATGCTTGATGTGATCTTTCACTTCTTAAACCTTTTTCTTCTTGATATGTCCTTCTATCTTAAGAGTTTGAGGAGTGGTAATTCCTGTTAATAGTTACAAGATATGATCGGATTCATTTCTTCTTTCTTTGGGGTTGGTTCCTGGTTTATATCCTCTTCTTTTGATGTTTCTTGATCCTTTTCTTGATCCTCTTCACAATCTATGTAAAATAATTTCTTCTTAGCACACTTATGACCTTCAGTGTATTTGCTATCACAAATGTAACAAAGCCCCTTTTCTCCTTTTTCTTCCAATTGTTGTGGTGTAAACCTTGTAGGTTGTGGAAGGCTAGGAGAAAAAACACTTCCATATTTATAGTTGTGAGTGGTAGGATTCCTTGTTTCCATAATTCCACTTTCAATTTTTCTTGCCAACTTGAATGCCTTCTCCAATGAATCAGGTTCCCAAAGACAAACCTCATGTTGAATGTTATCCTTTAAAGTCCCTATGAAAACATCAACCCTTTGCTTTTCTGGAATATAATTTACCTTTATATTCAATTTTTGGAAGTCATCAATGTGCTCTTCCATTGAACCCTTTTGTTTGAGATTTATCAATTGGCTAAAGGAGGTGTTGCTCTTTGTATCCTCCTAATGTTCTATCATTTCCTTCGTGAAAATTGACCAAGTGACAAGTGGTTTACGAGAACAAAGCCCTTTATACCATAAAAATTGGTTTGATTCTAAATATAAAGATGCAATACGTACCTTTTGTAACAATTGTACATCATGTAGATCAAAATATTGTTCCATCTGTAGTATCCAATTTACTAGATCCTTGCCATCAAACTTCCTCATATTGCCTTTTCTTGATTTTAGGAGCTCGATCTTGAAACAACTGTAACTCTTTAATTTTGGATCTCCAAGGTCTGAAATTACGACCTGCAGTAACGCTCTACATCCTCTTTCTAATGCCACCAGTTTGATCGAAATTGGATTCTCCAAGAACTAGTTATGCCCAATCTCCCAAGATGACCTGTTTATATACTTTTTCAGTAGAGTGAACTTGTATGAATTTCCATGTGTTATTGTTTCGACCTTTGGACCTAAAAACAATACAAAGAAAGGTACATTCCATCCTCTTTCTGTAGCTTCTTACGAAATTTCCATCTGATGCTTAGAGAGAAAGTTAAGACGATTTTCCCCAGGTCACCTGTTTGGGATGTAATTCGAGAGCTTGTAGAAACCCTAAATGTCTTGGATTGTATCTCTGAAAATATAGTGAAACAAGATCTAAAATTCGAGCCCAAGCTTCACCGTGTTTTCGGCTCAAATGGGTTTTAATTTCAGAGTCTGAACCTTTGTAGAAAACAAATTATAGAGAAACTTCCATGATGGCTTGTTTGAGATGGAATTCTGGAGCTTGCAAAAAGCCTAACTTCCTCAGATCATATCTCTGAAAATATAGTGAGACAATATTTGAAATTCGGACCCGAGGTTCAGAACGATTTCGGGTCAAATGAGTTTTTTTTTTAGCTTCTGAAAATTCATAGAAAAACAGTTATATAAACAATTCCACGATGGTCTGTTTGGAGTAGCGAAACCCTAGAATCCAAAGCTCTGATACCAAATGTTATGAAACCAACTCACAAAAAGATAGAAAATATATATGAACGACTTAGAAATAAGCCTCTTCAAGGGGGAAACCTCCTTTACATTACACAAATGAACAATTATTGGATGATACAAATGACAAGACCTCCTTTCTATATATAGGAGTCTAAGGGGTCATAATGTAATCAGAGCCAACATAACAATGATAATGTAAGGGCACAACAATAACAATAGTGGGCTTCTATAGGGCAAGGGCACAATAATAACAATATGGGGACTACATGGGCACAAAAATATAATACGGGGGTTGCACTAATAACAATAAGGGGTTACACTAGTAGTATAGGGACCTAACATAACATGCCCCTCTCCTTCAAAAAGGTGTGTCTTCAACACTTGAGTAGTTTTGGATTTTTTTGTATAAAATTTTCATCCTCCCATGTGGAATCTTCAGTAGGTAAGTTCTTCCACTTAATGAGATACTCTAAAATTGATCAATTTCATAGCTGTGGAGTTATTGTTTCCTTTGGAAACAATGTTTGAACTAGAAACTTGTCACCTATAACCTTTCTTAAGCATGAAACATGGAAAATTGGGTTTACTCGGGAAGATGCAAACAACTCCAATTTGTGTGCCATAGTACCAATCTTTTGCAACACCTTGTAAGGACTGTAGTACTTGGGTGATAATTTATTATCATTCTTAGCTTGCTTGAGAGACATTTGTTTATATGGTTGTAGTCGTAAAAATACCCAGTCACCTACATCAAAATTTATTTCACTGTGATGTCGATATGCTCGTTGTTTCATTCAATTCTGTGCTAGAATGAGGTTATCCTTTAAGAGTTGGAGAACTTGTTGTTGATGCTTGATGTGATCTTCCACTGCTTGAAACTTATAATTTTCTCTTAAAGATGATGTCATGGATGGTGGATGATATCCATAAAGTGCCATAAATGGGGTCATTTTTGTTGCAGTATGGAAGGAAGTGTTATACAACCATTCATCTAGATTTAACTAGTTGACCCAATGTATTTGTTTATCAGATACAAAGAAAATAAGATATCCTTCCAAACAATTTTCACTATTTCAGTTTTCCCATCATATTAAGGATGATAAGATGAGCTATGAGCTAATTGAGTACCAAGATAAGAAAATAGTTCTATCCAAAAAATTCCAATGAAAATGGGATCTCTGTCACTTACTATAATCTTTGGATTTCCATCAAGCTTTTGAATTGTTTCCATAAATGCAGTAGAAATTGTACTGGGTTTAAAAGGATCATATAATGCACAAAAGTGTGCATACTTGGTAATTCTATCAACTATCATCATGATGGCACTCTTTCCTTCGGAATTGGGTAAACATGTGATAAAATCCATTGATACCTCCTCGCAACGCTAACTTGGAATGGCTAGAGGTTGTAACGGACCCAAGGTCTTAATTGTCTCAACTTTATTTTATTGGCAAATCAAACATTCTGCCACAAAATTCTTAATATCAGATTTAAGATCATCCCAAAAAAATTCCTTCTTGACCCTATGGTAAGTTTTTAAAAATCTTGAGTGCCCTCCTAAGGGAGAGGTGTGCAATTCCAAAAGAATCTTTTGTTTGAGTTTAGAATTCTTACAAATATATAAGCGATATTTGTACCATAATGAATCATTTTTCCAACTAAATATATCATATGTACTAGGATCTTGCTGCAACTTTTGAATGAGTGACCACACATCTTCATCATTCTTCCATTCATCCCTTGCTTCGGTTATCCACTCAAGTTGGATAATAGAAATGGCACAAACCAATGCTTCCACATCCTCATCCTTTCTTGAGAGTGCATCTGCAACAAAATTTTGATTCCCTTTTTTGTAGATGATTTCAAAGTCATAACCCAACATTTTTATCACCCATTTTTGCTGCTCTTCTGAAGATAATCTTTGTTCCAAAAAGTATTCAAGACTATCATGATCTGTTTTTACCTTGAAGTGTATTCCCATTAGGTGAGGTTGCCATTTCTTTAGTGCATGTAGTATTTCCAACATTTCTTTCTCATAAATAAGTTTGTGTAGATACTTTCCTTTGATTGGATGACTTTGAAAAGAAATGGGTCTTCCTTCTTGAATTAAAACAACACCAATTCCATTTCCTGAAGCATCACATTCCACAATAAAAATTTTTGTGAAGTCTGTCACAGCTAAGATGGTGCTTGGCACAATGCCTCTTTAAGATGTTCAAAGGCCTTCATTGCTTTTGGAGTCCAAGAAAATGCATCTTTCTTCAATAATGATGTTAGAGGTGCCACTATTATCCCATAATTCTTAACAAACTTGCTTTAATACCCTGTCAACCCAAGAAATTATTGAAGATGCTTTATGGCTGTGGAGATTTTCCATTCCTTAATGGATTTAATTTTGTTAGGGTCTACCTTAACACCATCATGAGATACAATATGACCCAAATATTCCACTTCATGTAGTCCAAAGAAACATTTGGAGGTTTTTGCATATAATTGTTTCTTTGCTAATAGTTTGAGCACCATGTCAACATGTTGAACATGATCCTTCCAAGACTTGTTGTAGATTAGAATATCATCAAAAAATGCTAACAAAAATTTTCTAAGGAAGGGTTTAAAAATGAAATTCATCAAACCTTGAAATGTGGAAGGTGCATTAGTAAGGCCAAAAGGCATGACCAAAAATTCATAATGACCCTCATGAGTTCCGAATGTTGTTTTTTGAATGTCTTCAGTCTTTATTCTAATTTGACGATATCTTGAATGAAGATCTAGCTTGGTGAAGTAAATTGCTCCATGTAATTCATCCAACAATTAATCATTGACAAGAATGGGGAATTTATCTTTAATAGTGAGCTTGTTGAGCCCCCATAATCTGGACACATACGCCATGATCCATCCTTCTTGTGCACCAATACTACTGGGGTAGAGAAAGAACTTGACTAGTTTTAATTATACTAGCCTCTAGCATTTTTGCAACCATACGTTCAATTTCACTCTTTTAGGCATAATGGTAATTGTAAGGCTTGATGTTTGGAGGAACACTTCTTGGAATCAAGTGAATCACATGATCATGATCATGAATAGGTGGGAGGCCTTTGGGAGTCTCAAACACCTTGGAATGACTGTCCAAGACTTTTTGGAGATCCAGAGAAAAAGATGACTTCGTTGTTTGAACCCCTAGTGAGCATAATTGTGCAATTATGCCTCGTTGTTCTTTCTTAAGAATATTTGTCATTCCATTAGAGTTGATTATCTTTCCTGGTTTCCTTGTGATACCCCTTAATTCAACTTCCTTTCCTTCCGAAAAAAATTTCAAGAAAATTTCTTGAAAATTGAAAGCTATCGCCCCCAAAGATTGTAACCATTAGATTCCTAGTAAAACATCAACACCACACCATTGGAATATTCAATACATATTCCCCCATGGTTAGCTTGATATTATGGCACTTTCCAGATCAATTTATAGTTCCTCCATTTGCAACCATCACTTTAATATAGTGCTGGATATAGGAAGCAATTCAATTCCTTGGTTATCTTACAATGAATAAAATTATGGGTACTACCCGAATCAATCAGCACTATTACCTTTTTCTTTTTGATATATCCTTCTATCATGAGAGTTTGAGTAGTGGTAATTCCTGCCAATGCATTAAAATATATGGTTAGATTCATTTCTTCTTTTTCTGGGGTTGGTTTCTGGCGCATATCCCCCTCTTTTGATGTTTCTTGTTCCTTTTTTTCCTCCGCTTCATAATCTATGTAGAATAATCTCTTCTTAGCACACTTATGACCTTTAGTGTATTTTCTATCACAACTATAACAAAGCCCTTTTGCTCTTTTTTCCTCCAATTTTTTTTTGGTGTCAACCTTATAGGTTGTGGAAGACTAGAAGCAGCAACACTTCCATATTTATAGTTGTGAGAGGTAGACTTCCTTGTTGCCATAATTTTTCTTTCTACTTTTATTGCCACCATGAATGCCTTCTCTAATGAATCATGTTCCCAAAGGTGAACCTCATGTTGTATGTTATCCTTTAAATTCCCTATGAAAAAATCAATCCTATGCTCATTTGGAATATCGATTACCCTAATATTCAATTTTTGGAAGGGTTCAATGTGCTCCGACATTGAAACATTTTGTTTGAGATTTATCAATTGGCTAAAGAAGGTCTTTCTCTTTGTATCTTCATAATGTGTTATCATTTCCTCCATAAAAATTGACCAGGTGACAAGTGGTTTACAAGAACAAAGCCATCTATACCATACAAAATAATTGGGTTCTAAATATAATGATGCAATACATACCTTTTGTGAGGGTTGCACACCCTGTAGATCAAAATATTGCTCCATCTCTAGTATCCAAGTTACCAGATCCGCCACCAAACTTCCTCATATCTATATTTGGAATGTGGTGGTTCTTAAACCCCACATTGGAGTCTTTAAAATCATAATTCATATTCTTTTTGTCCTCATCATGATTTTCATGGATTACCTTGTCACCCTTGGGAAGCCTTTCTTCTAGCAACTTTTTCAAACCTTCCTTCAACCCCTCTATCTTGATATTCATCATTGCTTCAATGTCTGCTTTTAAACCATAATTCAAAATTCCCATGTCCCTTTTTATACCATCTATCTTAACATTCATCATGGCTTCCAATTCATTTTTGTTACTTTTTGCAAGAGTGAAATTTGTTGCACTTGGTTTCATAAATTTGATATATCATGTTGCATTTCTTCCTCTTCTTCATGCAGATATTTCTGGTTGCTTACTAGGTGTATCCATTTTTTTGTTTCGAGGCATTTTGGAATGAAACAATGATATATATGCTTCACTATGCCACTGTATTCACTTCAAACTGATTTTTCAAACAAAAGTTATGCAATTTTTAAAAAAAGATACACACTTTTTTCTTGCTTTTAGGAGCTCGATCTTTAAATGACTGTAACTATGTAATTTCAGATCTCCAAGGTCTAAAATTTATTCATGTGGTTTCCCTTTGAGTCTTCTTTCCAATTCCACAAGTCAGACCACAATTGGATTCTCCAAGTTAATATTATGTCAAATCTCCCACAATGACTTGATTATGGACTGGTTCATTACAATGAACTTGTGAGTAGTTCCACATGTCACTGTTTTTGAATTCAGACCTGAAATTGATTTAAAAGAAACTACAATATGTTATCTTTCTATTACTTTTTACGAAATTCCAACCTTATGCTTGAAGAGAAAGTTATGACAATTTTACCTCGTCCACTTGTTTGAGACTAAATTATGGATCATGAAAAAACCCTAACTTCCTGAGACTATATCTCTGAAACTATAGTGAACCAAGATATTAAATTTCAGAAAAAAGTTCACTAAGATTTCAGATCCATGTGGTTGCAATTTCCACTTCTGAAAATTCATATAAAAAAAAGTTATAGAAAAAATTCCATGATGGCCTGTTTGAAGCAACGAAACCCTAGAATCCAAAGCTCTAATACCAAATGTTATGCAACCAGCTCACAAAAAAGATAGATCAACGATTTAAAAATTATCCTCTTCGAGGAGGAAACCTCCTTTACATTACATAAATGAACAATGGTTGGATGATAAATGACAAGACTTCCTTTGTATATATAGGAGTCTAAGGTGTAACAATATAATTAGATCCTACATAACAATAATTAATGTAAGGGAATAACAATAACACTAATGATATTCTATGGGGAACAAGAATAACAATATGGGGGTTACATGGGCACAACAATAACAATAGGAGGGATACACTATCATTATAGGGGCCTAACACTTTTTGACTAAACGATGAAGAGAACAAACTTTTTAGTCCAAGAGATTACCTTTTTGCACTCTTTTGTTCAGATTAAATGATGAAATGTAGGGGGCTCCTATTCACCCACATTTGTGATTGGAAGAGGTGTTCCCCCTCTTTAGGCTGTTTTGGATCTTATGGTTGTATCTTTATGATTATGAAGGTAGCATTGGGTTATGCATTGATGATCCACTTTCCTTTATCTTGCTATGAATTATAATCAAATTACAAGTCTATTTCCTTTTCTTTAAGCTCTGCCAACAATGTTTTTTTTAGGTGGCATTCATTAGTGTTGTGCTAGGGACTTTTGTGTAACTCACACCACTTTCCAATGTCCTTTTCTGACTTCCCATTACTGTTGAGCAACTAAGAGGACCTCAGAAATCAATCTAAATCCTACATTAATGTATGAACCTGGGATTCATTTTTCTATTTCAAGGTTGTTGGCACTGTCTGTGCGATAAAATATCAGAGGTTGAAATGTAAGTAACTAATCCTAAATCTTAACCAATCGTTGCAGAAAATAACGTAATCACTCAGCAATCATTGACTTGTAAATTCAAATGCAAAAAGGAAATTAATCTATGGTTCACACTTGGAGAAATAGATTAATCTAAAACCAAATTGAGACAAGAATATTAATCTAGGATTCAAATGCAGAAAGGGAATTAAGCCAAGTTCAATAATCAAATTCACACAACTTTTGCTAGATCATGCATATCAAAGGAAACTACTTAAACCATGTCAATAACTGAAAGCATTCCAAAACTGGAAATAATTAAATGTGTAAAACCTGTAATTGGAGGAAGTAAATTAAGAAAGGGAACAACAATTAAAATATAAGACTTAATCTACCTCAGATTATAATGAGAAAAACAAAGCAAATATCAATAGAGAAAGTAAATAAAATGATACAGTGAAGCAGTGAATCTTCTAGCGACTGGGCCCAGAGTCTCCAGAAGGGACTTCCATATAAATTCAATGCACATGTTTAATGTAAAACTTCACTTCTTCATTAACTATCAAATTAGATTACAGAATTGTTTTCAACCTTTAAGGTTGAATTATGGCTCGCAGTCTTATTGTAGGAAAAAATAATGAAAAGTAAAAGCCCTCTTCTTTTCTATTTATTAATGTTATATATTGCCTAAGGAATGCTTAGTAAATTAGATCTTATCCTGAGGATCGAAATATCCTCAGCATTACTCAGCCTAATTATCGGATATTTAGCAACAATTTCACATCTTGCTGCATTTTCTTAGCTTGGCCTGCGCAACTGAAATAACGACTTTTCCTTTCTTTGGTGTTGTTGTCTTATCCGAAGGAGCAACATTTGTCCAATTCAGTCATCGTGCACACAAATTAGCGAGATTTAGGACTTATAGCACTAAAAGTATGTAAATCATTTGATAATGTTTTTTAATTTTTTTCCATTATTATTTCCTCTAAAACATCCTTAAGATAAAAGAAAATTTATTGAAATCATGTTATAAACCAAGTAAAATAAGGAGGAAAATCATACCTTTTCCTCGACCCAACATACTCCTAGCTTACCTTTTTGCATGTCCTCATGCAATAAGATAATTAAGATGCAACATAGTCAAGGAATATGCAAGATAAGTCTCTTCCTGATACTTCCGGAAGTCATTTTTATCTCAAAGTACCGCAAAAGCTCCGGCTTCATGTCCTTCATATATCTCATAGTCACAATAATATCCATATGGGGGATACCAAATAATAGGGCTTCTGTAATGACATCCAATCCAAGTGGGACCCTAGGCATGATTAGGTTGCTGTAACATACAAATTTGGCAGCAACGACTTTAAAATTCTTGTAGCTAAAGGGTTCGCAATTTTTAACCTCATTGGAGGATGGACTCCACCTTTATTTTGCAGCCTGGAGGGCTTCTTCCCTGATTTCCTCAAAATACTCAAGGCATGACCTGATAATGTCTTTATGGATAGGGGCTAAAGTAGACACAACCTCCTTTTGTTCCATAAACCTTTTATGATGTATAAGGGTTCGAAGGGGGCTTGTAGGTTCACCTCTAACCCAAAGATCAAATCCATATTCTCTTTTCTAGAAGACAGTATAGGCCTTGGCCCACTTGATCTGATAATTGGCAAAAGATACGAAAGCTTGAAATTGGACATCTCCGATGAAAGGGTTAGGATTGCCATCCCCTTCATCCTCCAGGAAGAAATTGTGCCAATATAACTCACATAGAAAATATTTCACATATTCGTCCTGTGCCTTAAAACATTTAATAAAATCAGGGATGGAGTTAAATTCAAAGGATTGACTAGATCTAATAGCTTTGACCTTTAAAAATAGGTAGCGCTCAAGCAAGAAAAGTGCATAATTCTTAGCAGGAGATATGCAGGCTAGTGCATTTGAATAAATAGAACAAATTGTTTTGATTTTCTCCAAATCTTTTTGAAGCTGATCCTATGTTTCCTCCACTTTCTTTCATTCTACTGTGAGGCATATGTCTCATCTTCTGTGAAAGTCAACTCATTGAATTCTTTCAATAATTCCTAGTACTTTCCCCAGGGCATAACTTTATCTGGATACCGCGTTAGATTTTGTTGGGATTTTGCTAATTTCATTTTCAATTTCTGAATAATAGCATATGTTACGAAAGGTGAATAAGGAGGCGTAACCTTAGTCTGAGTAGCCTCACTATAAGTAGATACCAGATGTGTCTGAATGAATACTTCCATTGATGCCATAGAAAAACAAAGATTTGTTTGTGTCCCTACAAAATTAGTACAACTATCCTCTCTTTGAATTTCAACAACTTCGGTACATGTTTCTTCAGTTTGAGTCACTGTTGAACTAGTACCAATATCTTCAGTCTGTGTTCCAATGGAGTTGAGAAAATTCTCACTCTGATTCCCCGTTGTTTTAAGTTCCACTCTTTTCTTATAAGCTTTCCTAGAATCTTTTAGCCACTTCCCGAGTTGTTTGATTTTTTTCCTTAATTTCCTATTTTTGTGACTTAACAACTTCAGCTTCTGATGATCCTTTTTCTTTGTTCTTTTAGTGGGTTTCTCTATTGATAAAGAAGGAACAACAACAACATTTTAAAAAATGGGAGAAGTTTCAAAATTGCCAGGGTCTTGTTCAAGTGGAACTGTGTCACCTAAATTAGCTTTTGACTCCTGGTTTTCTGCTGCAGAGAAATTTGGCTCTTCTAATTCCTTTGGGTCTTGTTCAATTAGAACTGCGTCACCTAAATTAGCTTCTGACTCCTGTTTTTTAGCTGCAGAAAAATTTGGTTCTTCTAATTCCTGTATATCTCTGGTATCTTCTAAAGAAGGCAATATCTCTGTGTGATGAGAAATGTGAGTAGAGGTGGAAGGGGTAGAAGTGTGGGTTTGTTCCATGGGTTTTCAGAATGGCCCATCTCTTCAAAATGAGTCCCCAAATTCTCTAAAACTCAAGCCACTTCTTCCTCAAGGTCCTAAGGAAAATCGGTTTGTTGACTGACAGGGGATCCTTGGGATGGTCCTACCTCTTCTATGAGCTCAGTAATGTTTCTTCATTGGCTTATTTGGTTAGATCATTTACGTTTAACAGGAAAATATGTCAAGACAAGAGCCACTCTCTTCCGTTTCCTCCTTGGAGCCTGTACTTCTATGGCCTGATTTTCTTCCTCTACCTGGTCATTACCGAACTTAGGTTGGGCAACGTCCATTTTCGGCTGGTCATTTTCAGGGATTCCTTCCGGGGATGGTACATTATGACTTATAAAATTGTCCCAAGTTAACTGCAACTGAGTTAATTCCCTAGTGACTATCAATTTAATCAAGCCATGATGGCTGACTATGGCATGGGGGTTTATGACTTTCCTCATTCTACTAACAACTTCATGTAATAAAAAGTTAAGGAAAAATGGAAAATTGATTACTATCTTTTGTTTTAAAGATGCTAGCAATTTTAGATGCCGAGGTCTTACCACGTCATAACGTCCGTCACATGTAATGTATTTTTGAATTACTCTGGCCAGTTCTCACTATAAAAATTCCTGCAAATTCTCTACAAATCTACCTCTGAGATCTATGTAGAAAATCTGACTGTAGATTAACTAGATAATGCAATATACCAAAGGAAAATACTATAATCTACTTCTACTATCAAACTTGCAGAAGCTTAAAGATCAAGTTGAATCAGAGCTGAACACATACAACCATAAGAAGAAGAATCAATACACATGAAACACAGAAAATACTCAGGAGAAAGCCTCAGCTTAAAAACTCCACTATGTGTATTATCATACAAGGTGGAAATATCTCAAAATTACACAAAGCTTTAGCTCTCACAACTAGCCAGCTCTCAGTACAATCCTCCTAGATGCTCACAGACAAACAAGGCTTCTCACAAACCTTCTCCTCTGCCCTCCAAGCCTCCTATTTCCTTGCGTAGTTACCTCTGGGATGATCTCCTTTACCCAGGGTAACATTGCTCTCACACACTACTCTAACACACTATCATAACTGTGCAATCCTCAAGGAACCTTATTCCTTCTGCATGGATGAGTTTCCTTTATAGGAAAATTCCTCCAACTGATATTACAATGTCCCTGTCTTTAATCTCAACTGGGTCTTTGTCTGAACTGACATGCATGAGTTATTTATGAGAGAATCTTCAGTTATCTGGAGTACACTAGTTTCATGCATGCATGCATTAACTAACTGAACTCATAATTAGTTCCTCAAACTGTTTGGAACTAATTTAACTGGACTTAACTCAGTTAACTGAGCTAACTAATTAAAACTCAAATACAACTCATCCTTATCTCCTTAATTAAGGGATAATTTCCTTAATTTAAGGGATAACTGTTGCATGACTTCACAAAGACTTATAGCTTGAATTTCTCCAACTAATTAACTCAAGATGAATTAATTAATTATTTTTCAAGCAGCTGGTGAGACTAAATTCAAATTTTAATTATCAATTTTAATTCAAGGAAAAATTAAAATTGGAATATTCTGAATGCTATTTTTAGCATTTCTTGTTGTTATTCTCAACACTCGCCATGGCTCCTTCAAAGATGTAGGATGAAGACGTTTGCCTTTTCAAACTAATTGCTCACTTATGGTATGTAAATAATTCCACAGCTTCTTGGAGTGTTGTATGCTTTTCTACCAATTTCATTCCATCGATAGGAAGGCATGTGACTGTTGCCAGGATTACTTCAGTAACTTTTATGGGCCTGCCTTTGACTGTTGTGCTTTCATTATATAAATTCTGCAAGAATTCCAAAGTTATGTCATCATTAAACCCCTGTAGATGAGACAAATACTATCCCCAACCTACGCATTCTAGAATTCCATGGGCTTGCTTAGTGATTTGTAGCAGTGTAGGCTCGTTGCGGATGGAGTTGCCACCCATATTTTCTATTTTTATGAGAACAGTTGCAATTTTGCATGCAAGACTATTGAATCCCAAAATTATCGTGATGAAACAATATATATTATGTTACATGCAGAAGTATCGACAAAGGAAGCTTAACATAAAATATTTGTGACTTGTATCCTATCAAATCAACATATGGTATGACCTTCCCCCTCCAATAAAATAAGGTCGACCACGACTTGTTAAGCGTGGGAAAAAGGAAGATATACGGAGTCAAAAATACGATGGGAATCATTCATATAAGCCATATGGGGAAAATTAAATGTAGTAAATGCACAGTCATACGACTGGTTAAAAATATCGTGATCATTAAAGCATAGGAGAGATATATCTCATGAGAAAAGATTTTCTTTTTGGGGAATCCATAATGATTTCTGACAACATACTTTTTGAAATTTATCACTGCTTACGTTGGGTAAATGGAAAATACTGATGTGTTCGTATGATATAAATATACCACCCATACGAGTTGTTTAAATACACACTTAACAAAGGTGATTTCTTCTTGTTGTTTTTTAATAAAGAAATCCTAATGGCATAGTAAAGAGATGGCAATTCAAATTATACTCAAATACCACAGACATAGCCACTGCTGCCAGCATGCATCCATAGCCTCGACAGGGTTTCCTTTTAACCCATATATGAGCCAATATTCTTAACTTATAGTTATAAAATGATTTTCCTCAAAAAATCCATTGTGTTGGCATGATAATCCAGATAGTAACAATGCCACTCACCAAATCATAACAAAGTGAACATGTTGGCTCATGATGATACCTCCTGTCCTTAGACATTTAGTGTCAAAAAGGCCATTACTCTGGTGTGGTAGCCATAATGGGAACGTAATTTATGTTAATCTCCTATGATCGTGGTAGGTTGGCTCATGATGAGACCCCCTATCCCTTTGAGAAAAATTAGCTTGGCATATGTCCATAATTATTTTATTTATTAAGGGAGGTTCATCATCTCCTTAAGAATTAGGGATGGTGTAAGAAGTAAGAAAAATTCCAAAGAAAACATGCCTTAGTTCCTTTATTATGTTTTTGAAGGGAACTTCCATTTAAGTGTGTAGAACAAGGAAAACCGGTATAGTGGTGATAAATCATGAACAATTTATAATGTGTCCGAAAAACCAGGCATAGAGCAGATATATACATGGATAAGACATATTAGATTAAAAATATATTCACCAAAGGTAAAAAGAATCATGATAATCTAAAGATTAATGTTTTTTAAAGGTTTAAATCGAAATTCATAACCAACAGAATGACCAACATGTACATAACATCAATTGGCTGAAGGGAACATCAACACTTCTTTGGAAGGGAACAAAAAGCGTTCTTTTGAAAGGGAACAACAATTGTTTCTTTGGAAGGGAATGACAAGCACTTCTTCAAGAAGGGACAACAACTATAATGAAGGGGACAGTAGTCGTACCTTTGAAAAGAACAACAACTGTACCTTTAAAGGGAACATAAACTATGTCAAAGGGACAATAGCTGTACCTTTGAGGGAAACAACAACTGTAACAAAGGAAACAATAGCCATGCCTTCGAAGGAACAACAACAGTACCTTAGAAAAATAGTTGATTTATAAAAACAATGTTTGTGTTATGAAACCAACTCAAGAAAAGATAGAAAAGATAGATCAACGCCTTAGAATTCAGCCTCTTCCAGGGGGCAACCTCCTTTACATTACATAAATGAACAATTCTTGGATGATACAAATGAAAAAACCTCCTTTCTATATATAGGAGTCTAAGGAGTCATAATATAACCCAGCTGACCTAACCAATAATATATAAAGCCACAAAAATACAATAGAGGGATTCTATGGGGCACAATAATAACAAAATGGGGACAATAGGGGCACAACAATATTAATAAGGGGTACAACTACAATAGTAATGGGGTAATCACTAGTATTATAGGGACCCAACATGCCCCTCTCCTTCAAAAAAGTGTTGTCCTCAACACTTGAGTAGTTCTGGATGCTTTTGTATAGAATTCTCATCCTCCAATGTGGAATCTTCAGCAGATAAGTTCTTCCACTTGATAAGATACTCTGAAATTGATCGATTTTGTAGCTGTCGAGTTCTTGTTTCTGTGACTGTTTCTGGTTCCAATATAATTTTTCCTCCCTCGTCAAGTTCTGGCAATATTGTTTGAACTGGAAACTTATCACCTATAACCTTCTTTAAACATGAAACATGGAAAACTAGGTGCAATAGAGAAGCTGTAGGAAGATCTAATTTGTATGCCATAGTACCAATCTTTTGCAACACCTTGTACGGACCATAATACTTTGGTGATAATTTATTATCCTTCTTAGCTTGCTTGAGGGACATTTTCTTATATGGTTGTAGCCTTAAGAATACCCAATCACCTACA